>MUZT01000892.1:12673-25127 GCA_002156105.1 Passiflora edulis | reverse complement strand
GGCTGTGCTACCGGAGGCTCTGGGATTGGCCGCTTGCGACCATTAGATCCATACCAACGGGGTAACCTTATTAGGTCGCTTCGTATGGCTATGAAGCCCAAGGACCTGGTAGTTCTTCCTGCTGAAGTCTATAAGACTGAAGATATGGCCTTTCTATCAGAGATCACTTTAATTAGGGAATGGGTCAACAGCAGGTTGAACAATGTTCGATGGTACTATATTGTGGCCATCGACTTAGGATATGAAATCCATGAATTCATCGATGCACCAGTTGTCGCAAGACACAGGCGTGCCTCTCGTGAGGACCCGCATTTAGTTCGTTTTGGACTAATGGAATGTGGCGAGTCTACGATTTCTGGCCCAGTGCTTTTTTATTAGCATCTTCCTTTCCCGCTGGTCCAGTTGCAATTTTCTTCATCCTCTGGCAAAGAACTCTTGAAGGCTATAGGCTATATTCTCGCTTGGCCACTACCTGCTTGACAAAACCAGAGTTTCTTTTCCCTGGTATAGCTATCATCCCTTGAAAGAAGGCTTCTTTCTTTGACTGACGTAAGAGGGCCGAAGGTCCCAAGTTACATGTGCCATGCCAAAGGCACTCCCACAAGGGCAAGAGGACCTATGGTCGTATGGCATTTGGACTAAGAAGAGAAAGGCACCAAAGAGTGACCTATGAGCTTGAAACATGCCCTTATCCGGATTGAAGGCCTTAGCCAAGTCTTGGAAGTTAAGCCCCTGCCGACCTTACTTTGGAACAGCATCCATTCCGAGTGGAAGTGAGGGACAAGCTCAGGGAAAGATGGTGGCTGTGAGGTTACAAAGGTCGTGAACTTAACTTGGTGATTATGTTCACCCCATCTTGATTCGGTCTAGCTATCGGATGACAAAAGGATGCCGGACCTTCTTCTGGAAGCGGGAAGGTTAGTCACCGCATTGACTCGAATAATCTAGCCAATCATTTCTCCCAGTAGGCTATTATTCATCACTCTTCGCTTTACCTAAGTTTCGGCTTAGTTTGGAAGAAAGAATTGTTAACAAGTCTATGAGCTTCTTCTAGGGCATGCCGCCTTTCCTTGAGGTTAAGACCTGGTTGACATGGAAGGCATTAGCAACGCCCCATAAGCTCACTCTGGCCGGACACCTTACATCTATCTCTATATAATAGAGGTCTACGTTGTGTCGTAACAAAGGCTTCGTATTGAGACGAGAAATTCTTTCCATTCTAAGATTCAGATTTCTGCCAACGGGAGCCTCGGGCTAGTGCTTGCACTAGGAACTTAACTGCTTTTCTGTGACCAGTCCTTCATGCACACTTATAATATATTTCCTACTACATCGAACTGAAAATGATTCCATCACTTGGTTAAGATCGAAAATCCCTCACAAAGACTAGAAAAAGTCGTAATCTTCTTCTTCTATTACCAAAACCTACTTGTGAAACAATTCCATTACCAGTTAAACTTATACACTATATTGCACTTCTGCCAAAGCAGAATCACGTGTGTACTTTGCTTTGGTGCTCAGCAATATCTTCCAGCAGAGCCCAAAATCGGCACGAATATGTTATTTTTTTCTTTGCTTTAGCTGAATACTTTAAGTAGAAAAACTCGCTGAAGCTGGTGAGACGTTCGGTCTATTCACACAGGCACACAGCCAGAGCAGGGATTTCTTTCTTGCAGAGAAAGATCGTCAGGGGCAGCCAGTTTCTTTCACTAAATAGGAATGAAAGTATTCAACCGCCGGAAAGTGGGGTGGCCAGCTAGTCGGAATTAGACTTTCCATTCAATTCGTGACACATGGCGAGATTCCTCTACCACCACTCTGTATAAATAGAGGCTTGATTTGATAAGCTTTTGTGCTCTTACAAAAACAAAAAAACAAAAGTTTTCTACCTGTTTCTATCGAAAAGCTATGGCCCTCCCTCTTGCAATCCAAAATTCCGATTCCGGTCGACTTTTTGAAATTGACCATCAACTTTTTCTTATTGACCTTGAAATACAAGTGTTAGAATCTGCCCTTAAAACTACTCAATTTTATTTAGAAAAAACTACTCAACTTTTGTTAGATGATAGCCAGAGGGGTCTTTCTTTCAACCATGTTCAAGAAAAAATGGAAAAAGACAGAAAAAAAATCCAGCAACTTGAAGAGGAACTCTCCGGCTTCCGGCAGGAACAGCGGAAACTACAGCAGGAGCAGCGGGAACTTATCGTGAGGATAACCTGCCAAGAAAACCGGCGACTCTGACTCTTTTCGTTTTTTATTTTATAAGGTTAGGGTTTAAATTAAATAAGTGTCTGTAGACGCAAAGTAGTGTGTTTTAATTTATGGTGTTCTTTCTCTTTGTTTAGTGAAGATCTACTCCGGTGCTTACTGGAGATAGACTCCTAGTTAACTATCTTTGTTTGGTTTTATTTGTTATGTTTGCATGTATGGTATGGGAAAACCCCTTGTGTAAAATGTTTACTACTTAATGCTATGCTAATATATTAATTAATAAAGACTGCTCAAGATACATGACCGTGTCGTCGTCATCATACTGTTGACTGAGATCTTCAGCCATGCGCTGCATAAAGTACCATTAAGAACGAAACGAATCCTTTGACATTTGCCTAACCATTCCCATTGGATAGAGAGATACCAGGAATCTCTCTGTCAACAAAAGCCATTCTTGGCTTGGTCACATTCATTCAACCATCAACCATTTCACCCGGGATGGGCTCCTACCTTCTTTCTTTTCGTGTAGTGGGACTCCTTCTTCGTCAGTCAGAGACAGCAGCAGATAAGACAAGAGCGAGAATCGCTAATGGTTCTGTTATACGAAACTTTATTTACCCCGGGGTTCCTTCCCTCGCTTAATCTCCATCTCACTCACTCAAAAGTTTCATTCAAAAGTCACTTAGTGCAAGAACTCCTAGTAAGAGCAAGGAAAAGCAAATTGTTTAAGACATCTTCTTGAACTCTGAATCCATTCTTCTAAAGGAAGGAGTACGCTCTAAAGGTTCTATTAATTCGTTGCAATTCACATATGTGACTTGCGAAATCGCTGATGGACAACCAATCCTTGTCCAGTAAGCATAATGACTGGGAGTGCGGATCTATGTCCAAAAAGGGGGGGTCTATTAGCAGAGCAAGCCCTTGTATGCGATGATCGAGTTCTTGCCTTGGATTGATTTTCATTTCGCACTATCTGGTCACTGGATTAAAGTGAGTGTTTCGTGAGTTTTTGTATAGCGAACCAAATGTTCTTATTTGCTTGTTGACAAAGTTTGAGTGTGGATGGTAAGTGAATGGCGGCTGACTATCAGTCTTACATGGACCTTTCCTCTTTCTGTGAGTGTGCTTATGTGTCTTCTTGTTCTTTTGAGTTGAGTGGCAGATCTGCTTTTTAATATATAAATATATGTGCACTTCTGTCTTTCTTATATTAGTAAGAAAGTAGATCAAGAAAGCTGGTGTTCATTCTAATGAGCCGGTCACCGGTAGGCTAAAATCAGATCGTACTTTGGAAGAATAGAATCTGTAAACGAGTCTAGATTGAGTTACTGATCCCTTTCTTTCCTATAGACTTCTTAAAATGTTATTCTGGTTCTGCCTGATCTAGTGCATTCATTCTCATGAGATTGCTAGACCCCGCACTAGATCAAGGAGAAGGAGAACTTTGACCAAGTTCGAGAGCGTTATTTGCTTGATTGGGGGAGCGAATTCTCCTTGAAGCGCCTAAAAAAATGCTTATTAATATACAAACGAAAGGGCCCGGGATCTATTGGTATAAGGCAAAGATATTCTAAAATGCCGTCGGATGGTAGATATCTTTGTCATATTGATTGTTATGCCCCTGCAATAGCCAACTCCCCTATTTTCTCTAATAAGTGGTGACCCTTATAATATAAGACAATATTTCATAAGACCAGACCATTATTCTCCGGTAACAGAAATAAAAATAGATATCTTATCGGGGAAAAATGGTCTATATAGAGATTCTTCTTTAATGGTGACGAAGCGTCCTTCCTGCCCTTACTAATGGGCAACATGTCTGCTTATTCATGTCCGACATTCATTCCTCTTGTGTTAGACTCCGTTCTTAAGTATGTCAGTTTCGTATAACTGGATTCTCGAACAAGTTCCCAAATAGATTTCCCTTTTCTTCCCAGTTGGTCTGCATTGGCTAGGGATGGCACTTCTTCTAAACAGTCATCCAATTCGGGACATGCTCCTTCTTACCGATATGGTTGGAAGCGTTTTGGCAAGCCATTTTGCAATGCATATGATCCAACCCTTCTACTTGCCTAACCCACAGAAAGCGTCGGTAGTGACATTAAAACAAAACCTGAATCAGAAAGAATATAAGGTATGAGATGCTACGAATAGATCAGCAAGCAACGAAAGAGAGAAAAAAAAGATTCGATATCTTACCATAACGTTCGGGATTATTAATTAGATCCATAGAACCTTTATACACATCACATAAAATGATTTTGACATCAGAAAGCTCCTCAACCATGTATCTCATGACAAAGTGGAACTCCATGAACATGTCATTTATCTCCTCAACACACTCTCTCTTTTTGCTGGAAGAAAGTGAAGATTTCCCACGGTCTTCTTTACCAAGCTCGGGACTATAGGAGCATTTTAGGAATTTGAGGTATGACTTGTGATAAGGATGAAGTCTCATTCATCTAGTAATGTCCTTAGCTTGCGCCCTATTTGATACTCTTTTTCCAGAAAGAAGACACAGAAGAGAGAGAGCACGTGACAAAAATAGAAGAAGAAGCGGGTAGCCCAACTCCAGAAGGTTTAGTGGCTACCCCGATGAATAGGATAGATCAGCTACTCTCCTTGTCAGCTCGGTGAAAGTGGAATTGGTAGCTTTAGTTTAGAAAGGGTCAAAGAGATAGGTATTCAAAATTCAAATGATAATACACATTATCGTTTTTTTTGGCTTGCAATAAAGCTAGGGTCCTGATCGAACAACTAGTAGTCCTATCTATCCACCTCTCCAAACACAATATCTTGAGTACCTATGATGGTGACCACATCTGCTGGCATGTGATGTTTGGACATAGAATCGAGTCCTTGTGAATGGGCAGAGCCAGGTGCTCTTATTTTACGACGGTAAGGACGATTGCTTCCATTACTGACCAGAAAGACACCAAATTCTCCTTTAGGTGCTTCAACTGCGGTATAGGTAGAAGAAGCTGGTACGGAAAAACCTTCTGTATAAAGTTCGAAATGGTGAATTGAGGTAGAGTAGACCGATGATCCTGTAGTCATTTGGCCGGCTATTGAAAGAAAAAAGCTTGCATCTGCGCTCCCTATTATATAACCGGTCCCATCTCTCTCCAAACCTAACGTGGTAGTTTCCCATCATAGGGCTTTCTATCTATAGATTAAGCCATTACCAAGGAGCTAATTCGTTCAGAACTCAGTTGACTGCTTCTATAGATAAGGCAGAGCGTCCTTGGCTCAGCATTATAGCACATAGGGCTTCGACGCTACTACAGCGCTTCTCTTTGCCCCTTAAGTAGAAGGACAAGAAAGATATTTTTGGTTTTATTGCTCCACATCTGCACTCGTCAAGCCAACTTTGCTTTTTGGGAGGTGAAACAGCGGTTGAAGCGGGCATTTCGAAATGACAGCATCGAAGAGAAATCTATCTATATACACGGTCACGGTTATCCCGGACTGTGTTCCGGAAAAAGTGGCCTACTTGAAATTGAAAAAAAGGGTGGGCACTCCCGTGTTTCAACCCCACTAGACTATTCATAGTTGTGGGGCACTGTGTACTTACAGCCTCTACGATAAACAAGTGAATGGGGCCGGTGCGTGGCGCATTTTACATCATTAAGCAGTTCATCAAGCCATTTCTCACCTCAACCCCCTAAACTAAATAGGAAGAGGGGTACTTTACAAAATCAAAAAGCGAATTCCTTCGCACCTGACTGTGATAGCCCTCTCGAGACCTTATTGGAGCTTTGTAACTAGTGGCCGGTTTCCCGTCGCGTCAGCGTTTTCCCAGCCCTTATCTAGTAAAGGGAGCCCAACGAGGAAGGTGTTAGTGGTTTATCATTGGGTCAATAATGCTAATCCCTCTTTTTGTGTTACTTTTAGGGCGGGAAGAAGATAAGAAAACGCGAAGCGTTCTCTTGGTTTCCCAACCTCTTACTTCTAAAGGCTGCCCTCTCTCGGCTGGATGTTGGTCCACCCTACTACGAGGATCCCGTATCCAGCAACCAAACCTAAAAAAAAAGGGGGGCATCAAAACCCCTTGTATAGGTATAGGTTAGAGCTATGAAGCTTACCTTATTATTAGATTCTTAGAGAAAGGGGAAAGGGCTTTTTCAACTGGTGTGCAGGAGCACACTTCCGTTTTCCCTTTACTAGTAGGGGGGTCCCGTGGTTCCTATGCCGCCGCGTTTCCTGGTCTTTTTTTTTCTTTTAGTGCTTCGACCCGAAGCGATAGCTTCTAGCTAGTTCAGTGGATAAGATGGCTGCGCTCCAGCTCACTCAAGAATGGGACGGCAGTGGTCCGCCGGCAAGCTCGTTCTGATCTTGGACGCAGTACATTGGAATCCTGAAGCACTACCACGAACGCTACCGCGCGTTCGCCTGCGGTGCGGTAAGGCACCACCCTGTTGTGCCAGCAGCCAACTCCGGCGTGTCAGCTTAGTTATCCTCATCAAGCCACTTACTTGATGTCTAGCTTCCCAACTGGTAGACGGTTCCTTTTCCCCCAGATCAATGAAGAAGGGAGAAGTCAGTTGATTCTTCCGAAGAACCGGAAGCGAAGCGCTATGCCGGGGCGGGGGGACGGGAAAAGAAAGGGCTCCGAAGACAGAAATTTGTGTTCCCAATGCTTCTCCACGCCCAACGAGATGCGCCAACCTCGGGATGCTTTACTCCTAACCCCACAAGGTTCCGAGACGGAGCTTAACCTGAGTCTCGGTTAAGAACGGCGATGATCCACGTTTCACACGGCGCACGATTCCATGGATAGTTTCATTCGACATCGTGATGGAGGACATAGCTTACGATCATCGGCTTTGATCATGCCACTAGGCATTTTATTAAGACATTGCACAATGATCCGAACACTTTGTCGCATCTCTTCGATACGGATACAGTAACGATCATAACGATCTCCTCTGGTACCTACTGGTACGTCAGGATCCAATTGGTCATGAACATCGTAAGGTGCAGCTTTTCGCAAATCCCAGCATACTCCCGGTTGGGATGGGTAGGCCCACCACTTCACTTTCACTTAGGCCGGGGCCAAGTCAGTGGGGGGACCCTGTCGGCCCCCCCAAAAAAAAACTGTACGTGAGAGTTTCCCTTCATACAGCTCGAATCATTTTCAGATGCCCGAAGAGGCATCCTTTCCTTGTTTGTTGGGTTGGTTCACACGCGCGTAAACGAGCACCAGCCGCAACAGCAGGAAACTATGACCAATAGAGTCAGATACTTAGCTACATCCGCACGCAAAAGGAATGTGGTTCTGGTTGAGGCTTTCTTTCCCTTCCCTAATAAGGGATAGGGGGAAGGTGGCCGGGTTCTCTTTCTACACCCCTTTTGATATGATAGGCCCGGCCGCCTATTTCATTCGACGTTCGGAGGCAGGGGCCCGCCCGATTCGACCGACTTTTGGATAACAAGAAGGCGAGCTGATCTGCTTTGATCCAGGAAAAAGCCCAGTCAGCCACCAACTCGGTGCAGGTCACGTGACCTACAGCTCGGCCTTCGCTTTTTGAGGCTTCCTCTACCCACATTTCTATATACCAGCAGCACTTCCATATGGAGAAAGATAGGCTTACCATGTTCCATCAATAGCACCTAACCTATGCCGATTTTGGCGGACCGTGCTCCACCCCGGTGAACTCATGCGGTTCCGACGTGCCCAGAGGCCAGAGGCGAAATCCGTTCACGGTCCGTAGGACCAACGCCATTCGAAGGTGGGTGGCCCGCCCCGCCTAGAACAGTCATGTTTGACTGGGCTTACACACATTCGCTCACTTACGCTGTCCCCCCTCAGCTCACCCTAGCCCCGAGCCTTTTGCTCTTCTAACGTCAGTTCCAAGGCTTCACACCAAGTCTTCACTGACATAATATGCATGCTTAAGTAGGGTTAGGCAGAACCGTTGTTGCCCGATGGGAACTTCCCCCATATTGCTATCAATGTCTTCATGTCGCACGACCTCTTAACATTACACCACTGAATCCCCAATCCTTTGCTTGCTGTGCAGTGACAGTACCAATATCCACTAATCGTTGTTTCCAGATACGGTTGCCGGTTGACATCTCTTCTAATTCGTCGATACGAGAAGCAAATTGTTGTGTGAAGGAATCAATATCTCGACATAAGCCAAGAGGCAGATCTTGTGCCACTCCACCTGGTCGTATGAAACTGGCATGCATCCTGGCTCCCGAGACTCTTTCATAGAATTCCAACAATTTCTCCCGCTCCTCAAAAGCCCACAGGAACGGAGTTGATGCTCCCACATCCATAGCATGAGTAGTTAAAGCAAGTGAATGATTTGAAATTCGAGTTATTTCACGGAATAACACTCGTATATATTGAGCTCGTAATGGTACCTCACAATTCAAAAGTTTCTCTACGGCTGAAGAATAAGCGTGTTCTTGGGCCATCATAGAAACATAGATAGGGTCGACGACGGAACGAAGAACTCACCCTAGATACAGCTTTTTCGTACACGTTCACTTGCATCACATACACAAGTGCTCTCTGAACCGTGCAATAAGGTCACCCATAACACGGCTCTCCCACTTGAGTTACCTTAGCCCCGGGCCATGCTATTCAATGATATTGGAAAAAGAAATGGCAGCGTAACATAACAACTAGTATTGAAAGCTGGTCGCCTTTTGAGGGAGGGAAAGCGTTTCAATAGGAGCCCTACTTCCCTCTTTGCGACCTCATCACTTCGCGCAAACTAATTTCTTTCTTGGTTTGAATAAATAAAGCGGAGCGCACCTTTGGTACTCGCCGTATGAAAGGCGAGCTCTTTGATAGTGACTTCTTTCGTTTGGTAGGGCGATGAAAGGCTACTTCAATCTAGGAAACAGCCGGAAACTCGAAAGGGTCGCCTTTGGAAGCGTTCGTCGGTAACCAAAGCGTTTCGTTTCCGCCTTTGGTACTTTGCTTATAGCTTTTTTAGCTTATGCAATAGAAGGGGCTTAGCTCTGGATCCCCCCCTGCTTTCAGAAATGAATAGATCAGAAAGAGGCTGGGTTCTATTTCCGGGCCGGGCGGGAGGTGAAGGCCATAAGAGAAGATTGCCCTCCCGGTAAGGAAGAGAGGAAAAAGACGCTGTCATCTATCTCGACCAGTTTCCTGAGGCGTTGGAAATCCAGACCGGCTCAGAGAATCACTTAGCCGAAGGCGCCCTTCGTTTCGCCAACAAAGAAGTTCTCTTTTACAATTTCCCATTCCTTCCCTGCTCTCCCCTCCTCTCCCTTACGGTCGAGCCGCTAACGCCCCCCTTTCTCCCTCTCCCTTACGGTCGAGTCTGCAAACCCGGTCGAGTTCTGCAAACCTCTCGTTGCACTCGAGTGACCGCTGCGCCCCTCTCTTCGCCATTCGAAGTACTACCTCTGCCTTCCCTTTCTATAACATACCCCGGCGCCCTCCTTTCCAATCACTAAGAAAAAAGAAATACCAATCAAAGCAGCTTTACGACGCCCTATCTAAGTAAAGCTTCGTTTGTTCTTTTTCCGGCCCCGGGGGAGTTTACTCGACCCATTCCCCAGTCTCCCGCACTGCTCAAGTCAGTGTGCGACTCCGTATGAGGACCTCCTTTCCTTCTGCCCACTCTCCGTTCACACGGTTCTCAAAGCAGAGGAGGAAGGGTGGGAAGAAGGTACCACAAACCCTCTGTCCCACACATCTATCCAGAAGCAAGTGTAGTTCACCGGTTCCACCGAATGCTCCTATCTCTCGGCAAAGATCGTGTGAGTGTGCAGTTATGCTTCGAATGCTTCGCCATAGAATAGATCGACCCAGTTCCTGTTCTTTTTCGGTGCACTCGCTTTATATCTCCGACACACAAGGAAGGACGCGGTGGGAAAGAAGCAGCCCTAGCCTCTGCCCGGTCGATCATTCCGCTGGCATCTTGCATTCACGCCTCCGTTTGACTGCCGCTCGGGGATGTAGTTGTAGATACGTTAGTCTTAGTGGATCGTTGGCTCCACCTGTTATCTCCTTCTACGACATGCTGTTGTCGTCGCCATATTCCATATGTCACTTAGTCATCTCTGCCTCGCTGCGGGTCAGCACCTCCGAAAGAACCGGAGGACTTCATTCAGTGACTCCGCGATCGCCCTCTGAACGATCAGAATAAGGTAAAGCTTGAAGATAAGTTTTGTACTCTATTAATTTCTCAGTCCCTCTAGTCGGGTGGGCGTCGGCCGGTCTTTCGACCAGATCCCCCTAAAAACCGTACGTGCGGGTTTCCCCGCATGCGGCTCACGCCATTCGAGGTGGCCCAGCCCAGCATTCATTCGAAAATCCTGTAGTGAAATTGAGACTGCTCGACCTCGGAAGCTCATTCGCGTGTAGGCAGCGCTATCTGTCGTACCCTTGATTCTATCTATTCATAGAATTGACTTTATTACGAATTTTTCATTTTTTATATAGGCTCGCTCCCTCTTTTTCCAAGAATTCATGCGCTTCCCTTTACTTCATAGGGCTTTCGAGAATAGAATAGGAGAAAAGCCTTCCATTTTCGTCAAATGACCCGGCCTCCCCTGGCTCTTCCACCGTCCGGGCTCCCTTTCCTACCTATGCTCTCCCGGCGCGGGCCTACCACGCTTCGCGCCTGCGGCGTTTTCGCCAGACGGTCTTTGCCAGTAGTGCCATCCTCCCCGCTGGCTGTATGGGCTCGCTGCTGTGTTCTGCGTTCTGTTAGGCTATAGATTACAGGAACAAATGTAGTTGAATGAGACAGCAGGCGGGTTACACGTTCCACTGTGCCGAGATGTGAGGTGCAGGTGGTGATGATCACCCCGGGGTATGCGCTAGCGCCCTTGACAGGCACTCCAGGACCTGCCAACGCTCATGAAAACCCGGGTCGGTCGGTCCTCCATTCATCCGACCGGAGGTGTGGATAACGAGGCCACCTTCACAACCTTCTCCCTTCTGTCCCTATGTTGTAGTAAGGTAGGGCGGTTTGCTTGAGTTGCTCAACCGCCCCTTAGCCCGGTGCTCATGACGCGCTACGGAACCTCCACCGTGCCGGGGGACCAAGCAGGGCATAGCTAGCGGCATAGGAGCCGACTCGGCGTCAGCGGCTTCGTGCCGCACTGGAGTAATCCAATATGTGGTTCCGCACGTTCCACCACTTCTCCGTTCATTTCCAATACTGATCGTGAAACACCATGAGCAGCAGGATGTTGAGGTCCGAAATTCAAAGTGAAATTTTGGATTTGCCCGTTCCGTTTCGTCATGGAAAAGAAAGGAAGAAATAAGAAAGAGATTATTCCCTAAGAGCTTGTACAGTACTACCAGTACCAGAAATCCATCTCCTTTGCCCGCGCGCGATAGCTCTACCTGGCGTGCCGCCTTGCATGCAAGCGAAGCGCTATTGGCGGCAATAAAATAAATAGCTCACTGAGCGATGATTGATGCAGCCCCCACCTCTGAAAGCTGAAGGAAGGCAGTGCCTTCGATTGTTCCAGAGAGAAGAATCATGGCGCTCCAGAACCGTGACATCCAGCAGCAGCATCTCCTTGCGTGCGAGAGACTTCTATGCCAGCGGCACACTTGCTATATCAACTAACGCTTCATTCTATCCCTGATGCCGTTCTATACAAATTCAAGACAACAAGAAAGCAAGAAAACGATAGCGATCGGTTTGGGAGCGTCACGGAGGGGGGAAGAAGGAAAGGAAGGATTCAATCCAGCCATAAAGTTCCTTACGGCTACCTTGTTTCGAACGAAAGCTCCCCTTATTTATGGATCGCGGCGGACTAAGTCAAATAAAAAGTGCGCATTCGCGTCAGATTGCCACTTTGATTCATTACTATGTTGTCGAATCAGATTTAGCATATTTTGAAGGGCGTCTACATCCGCACTATCCAAATCATCAAAATATTCGCTTTTGGCTATCCCCTTAAAATGAAAATTAAGGCGGCTTCGAGAAAGTCAAAGTCCTCTCGGCCCCTCGAACCAAGACTTGCTACAGAAACCCATACCTCTACAATACTGGTGGCAGTCTTTCTGGAGAAGAAGGGCTCAAGCTTTACGAATTTCTTTTCGTAGGCGTTCCCGCTCCGAATCATTGTTGTTCGGAACGCGGGGCTCGGCGGGCCTGCGTGGAGCCGGGGAACCATCGGTACCAATCCGTTGGCCCGGTCGATCCATGTAACATTTTGAGAGCCAGGTAAGCAAACAAAAAAAGAGGATGGCCCAACCTAATTTGAAAATAACCAAAATAAGAATGAGGAAGAA
>MUZT01000871.1:0-12004 GCA_002156105.1 Passiflora edulis | reverse complement strand
TATCCTGCTCTATTATTACGTAGCAATAGAAGTCCGCTCATGCTCCTTCGGCGGCGCATTTTCTTTTTCTCTTCGCACTGGACAGGAGCGCTAGTGTTCTGCTCTATCCACATGTCTGTCTATTTTTTCCTATCTTTCAACCTTTTTTTTTTTGAAAATCTAGTGTGGATCCTGTTAATGTCCACAGTTGTCTTTTATCCGTTGCGTCTTTTGTGGACTGCGCATATCGGTGGCCGTTTGTCCTTGCTGACGGATACTTACATGCATGGTCTTTTAGAAATTGTGGGAATTAATATCTTAGTGATAGAAGCAATTAATTAAAAAATTCTGATCGTGATAGAAGATAAACCAAGGCAGATCATCTTTCACAGGGTTGCAGATCGCAATAATAATAGAGCGTGAGCGTGTTGGTTCCTTTATAAACAATAGTAGCTTATTTCAGAAAAAGATAAGTCCACGCACAATTCTTTTATATATTACAGCCGGAAATTTATTTTCAGTACACTGCATACTGCACACATTCACGCAATTAGATTCTGAAGATGCTAGCTCATTTGTTGTCAGTGTATTATGTTTCTGTCTCTAGCAATCGCTCAATAATTGAACTTATTTTGATTTTTTTAAAGAATCTAGTGCTCCTTTATTTTTTATAGTGTAATCCTCCATTTTACTCAATTTATTGATGTTTTAGTTTTATTTTACTGACCTATAAATCGTTTTTATTTTTCTTAAATTAAAAGAATTTGGCATAGACTGTCGATCATGAAATGAGAACCTTGCTCAGCGGGTTTTATCTATATGTAATTACTTACTCTTTATTTGATTGGTTGTGGAGCAGTTTGTGACAGGTTGTTGAATAATGTGCTCCGTTTTCTTCCTCACTAGTTAAACGTTACTAACCTGTCTTTCTTTAATATTTTTTATCAGTGTTTGATGGGGCCTAATTCGAGGACAAAACTGCATAATGCAAACGCAAAAGGCGGTTTGAAATTCAATAATGCCTCAAAGAAGCCATTCAAAGCTACTGCTAATAAGAAGAACAGCAAGGACCGCACCGTGCAGTCCAATTCCTTGGCTTTGCAGAAACTTGAAGATGACATGCCAGACTTCCCTAGAGGTTTCCATACTAATGTTTATGATTTAAAGCTTAGAGGATATTGGACATTAAAAGTTTGTTTAAGTTATGAATTTTGTTGTTGTGGATCTATTTTGTTTATTTGGAAAATACCTTACAAGAAACTAACATGAAGTTTGTAAATTTGAAATTAGTGCGCTTTGAACTTTTTAATATAAGCATGCATCTGCTCAAAATTTCTATAATATATTGTTGTTTTGTAATGTTAGTAACTCTTGAAGTCCGTTACTATAATTCCCTTTTTCATTTTTAAGAAGCTCAGCTCGTAGGTGCAATATATTCAGAATATTCTAATAGTTTAGGAATGTATAGGTGGAGGGAGCTCACTGAGCCATAAAGAAAGAGATGAAATCCATGCCGAAGTTGATGCTGAATTTCAGGGTGGGCAATTATTTTTGAAGAAGAATAAGAAGGCGAAGAAGTATCATAAAAAGAGTGAGTTGATGGCGGATGATTTGGGTTTGCTTTTTGAGGATGGTGTGACTGGGAAGCTACCACGATTTGCCAATAAGATCACCTTAAAGGTTGAAGCCAAGTTTTGAACTATTTATTTTTACTGGAAAAAAAGAAATGTGCATTTAATTTATTCTTGCTTTTACATGGTGCTTCTCAGTCAATGTGTTTGAAAATTTTGTTCCATTTTTATGTCCAGAATATTTCTGCTGGAATGAAACTTTGGGGAGTTATTGTTGAAATCAATGAGAAGGATCTTGTGGTTGGGCTTCCTGGGGGACTACGTGGATTAGTGCGAGCAGTAGATGCATTTGATCCGGTTTTGCATGATGAGATTGTGGTATGAATAGCTTGCACAATGATGAACTAGTTTTTATTTGATTTACTACCAGTTTTCTTATATTAATTTATTCAATCTCTTTTTAATAGGAAATTCAGAATAATCTTGCAAGCATATATCATGTCGGCCAGCTGGTTTCGTGCACCGTGTTGCAGTTGGATGATGATAAAAAGGATAGTGGGAAAAGAAAGATTTGGCTTTCTTTGCGCCTCTCTTTGCTGCACAAAGGCTTGTCATTAGATGTTATTCAGGAGGGGATGGTATGACAATTCAGTTACAAGAATGGTTATCGTGATAATGCACATACATCTTCTACGCAAAAGTTAGATAGATTGATGAAATAATTTATGTCAAGAACTCTTAATTTTGAACAATTAATGGCTGTCATGGAAGAATTTTTGTTAACCTAGAACTCTTACAACATAATTAGGATTTTAGTGGTTTTTCACTACAGGTGTATAGAGAGCATCCTTAAAAATGAAAAGGACTATCAGTTACCATGGAATAACTTTTTGTTCTTGTATTTTTGAACAAGAAAATACTATTATAGAACATCCAATCTGGTCAATCAAATTCACAGTGCATGGGATGTAGGCTTATTTAAACTAATAATCTGGTCAAATACATGGAAGTCATGTATTTATTACCTGTTTTGTCTTTTCAGTGCTATTGGGTCAATTTCTACGTACATGTGTGATTATCCATTCTTTGGAACTTGTTTTACTCAAGTGTCTTTAATCTTGTTTTCTTTCTTTCTTTTTTTTTTATTGGTTAAGTTTTTTATCTGGAAAGTTGATGGATGACATTATTCACTGGTATTGTGTTGGCATCTCCTGTACACCAAGCATTGTAGTAACTTACATGAAAACTTTTGCTGTTATGTTGTTGACAGCCGTCTGTCTCAGTATAATGACAAAAAACTTATGATGCATTTCACATCTTTTAGGTATGCATATTTGACAGTTTTACTAATCCTGGCGTTCTTGGTTAATGATTGCAGGCCCTTACTGCATATGTTAAAAGCATTGAAGATCATGGCTATATTCTTCATTTTGGATTGCCTTCATTTTCGGGTTTTGTGCCAAAGAACAGCCATGATGGTAATCATAACCTGACACGCAGAGACACAGACATGCACAAACACAGACACACAGACACACAGACACATGCACACACACTCACACTCACATTTTTGTAAGAGTTTGTATGGTTTGTTTCTTGATGTGTTTTGATTTTGTTGCCAGTAATCTTTGTGCTTCCACCCCTTTACACACTCTCTTACAAATGCGCATATGTAGTTTTGGTCCTCCAAACCCTAGGTGACTTCTCTGTTTTGTGGTTGTAGAAAGCAGGCATATGGACGTTGAAAGCGGCCAGCTTTTTCAAGGGGTTGTTGAAAGGGTTGATAAAACTCGCAAAGTTATTTATTTGAGTTCTGATCCAGATTCAGTGTCAAAATGTGTGGTATGCTTATGTGATCTATATTCTTTAATTTTTTTAATGGTCCTTGTATCTGCTACTCACTTACCGTCCTTCTTATTCTATAGATGAAAGATGTCAAAGGAATATCAATTGATCTTCTTGTGCCAGGCATGATGGTTAATGCCCGTGTACAGTCAACCCTTGAAAATGGAGTCATGCTATCTTTCCTTACATATTTCACGGGAACTGTAAGTTTGCTGAATCAGCTAATTGTGAGGTTTCATAGTTAGAAATTTTTGGCCACTCTGACCATGCAGCTTAGCTTTTCAGTAATGTTTTTGATCTCTATTATGCAGGTTGATATGTATAATTTGCAGAGTGTCTATCCTACGTCAAAATGGAGGGATGACTACTGCAAGAATATGAAGGTCTGTTACCTGCTTTCGAAATTATACTAATCGTTGGAAGTTTCATCTTTCTTTTAAATAAATGTTATATGTATACTGTTCTAGACCCTATGGTAGCTGACAATTGTAAGTTCGTAAATATGACTATTTGCATTGTTTCTATGTTGTTTGAATGATTGAAGAATCTCCATGCAGTCATTTTTCGTGGATGTATCTCATTCATATTGTAATTTATCATTCCTTGTTGAGTGTTTTTATTTTTCATCCCACACATAAGCAACTATGTGGTGAATTGTTATTTTGATGTTTGTTTCTGTCTGCATGGTCACAGCTTTGCTCACCAAGTCTCTGTCCTAGGCAAGTGGGATCAATTACTTCTATGTTTTTTCTACTAGTCTTGCTCTGTTGTCAGTTTGACAATTATGTGATGCATGTTCTAGTAAAGGTTTAATTTGTAGCTAGCATGAGTGTAAATTTTTTTTTTCTTAATATTGTGATATCTCTTCACTTCGCTTCAGTTAATATGTGTATCTATTATTTTTTATTTAGGTTAATGCACGAATATTGTTTATTGATCCCTTAACTAGAGCTATTGGTTTGACACTCAATCAACATCTTGTCCTCAACAGTGCTCCACCAGTGGTAAGTACATTAGACTTTTATTAAATTCTATTATTACATGTCAATCCCTGAGGGTTTTGTTAATTGATTTGCGATCATAGCGATTCTTTTTCTCAGAAAGAGGATATCGACAAGGATCTAGGCCAAAATAAAAAATAATTAGCTTTATGAAGTCAAGTTTCATTAGTATTTTGTTGCTGTATAATTAAGATAATCAATTAGCTTGAAAAAATACAGAAGATAAGAGTTTCGCTGCTGCTTATCTTTTTCAAGTGTCTATTTCCTTTTCTTGCTATGCCTATATCATGGGCTTTGTACCATTTTATTCTATCCAATTGGTGGACATGGTGAAAAGGCCGCTTGTTGAGATGCCCTGAATAGCACTGTTGTGCAATATTTTTGTTCAACTGGCTATTTTCGTCCAGACAGCTATCCACATAAGTGTGTAGTTAAAAGAGCTGGTTGATTTTGTGTGATATCTATTGAATGTTACTTCTATAATGAAGTATGTTTTTCACTAAAACTTGAGAGTCAACAAGGTTGTTTTGAAATATGTTTTTAACATGGTAACCCAGAGGTTGGTTATTGGTCTTCGCTATGCTGGTAGGAAATGTTGCCTTGACCTTTACCGATCTCCATGTTTATTTCTTGCCAACACTGGTGATGAATATTGCTTAATATTAAACTTGACATACACCAATCAGGTGTAGAAGTTAATATAGTAATATATTAAACTTGATGACATATTATCATGGTAGATCGTCCATTTAGAAAGTTAAGAATTGGCTCTGGTTTTACTCGTCTGGTTCTAGCCAACTGATACTTCAATTTGCTATGCAGCATGTTATGATTGGAGATATTTATGATAGAGCAGAAGTCGTCAGAGTTGATAGAGGCTTGGGTCTCTTGCTTGACATCCCTTCCATACCTGTTTCAACACCAGCTTATGTTCCTGTATGTTCTCCAGAACCATTCATTCAAGTACTTGATTTTAGGTTTCTCACTTGATCATTTAGTAAAACGATTATTCCAATAATTACATATTCGATTTGATAAGATAAATTAATGTCAGATATCTGATGTGGCTGAAGATGAAGTCCAAAAATTAGAGAAAAAGTTCAAGGAGGGGACTGCTGTTCGTGTCCGAATTCTTGGCTTCAGGCATTTGGAAGGTCTTGCAATGGGAAGCTTGAAGGTAACTTATATACTGGAGAGATGTATTTTCTTTCATTCTGTTAATGGATGCAAGGATATGTTGCGAACTTAATTGCTAATGCATATTTTTGCCCCACATTTAAGTTATGAAATTGTTTTCTACAAGTAGTTGGAAGGTTTTATTAGATCATTTGTCAAAATGGGTAGGCTTTCTGTTTACATTGAAGATCTTTGCATTTTTTAAAAATTTTTAGAGATTTGAGATCTGCTTTTTAGGCCTAACTTTCCTCTTACTGGTGTAAAACACTGAATTTGTGACTGTATATCAACTTTTCAAAGTGGCTGAGCTAGTATATAGTGACACAGTGTTGTTGCAAGAAGGTTTTATTCTGGAATTTTGTTCAGCACTTATGAGCATCTTTAAACAGGTTGAATGCAAGAAAATTATTTGCACTTATATCAAACTTAGATCCTTCCATTCTCTATACTCAATTGGAAAAGACAATCTCTGACGTAATTAGTTTAGTTTTACTATTATCTTAATTTAGTTAATAGTGAAAACTAAATTATTGCATATTTTATAGCTGCAAATATGCATTAGAAGAATCTAATAGTAGTAGTCCAAATTTTAGTGGATCAATTTCCTTTCTGCATGCCTGACTTAGTTTCACCATTGGTTACTTGTATACTTGTTTGCTATTATGAAATATTTGTTGCTGGGTGCTCACTTTTTTCTTTTCTTACAATTAGGCCAGTGCTTTTGAAGGGTCTGTCTTCACCCACTCTGATGTCAAGCCTGGGATGGTAATGAGGGCAAAGATTCTTGTTGTTGATAGTTTTGGTGCCATTGTGCAATTTCCCGGTGGTGTGAAGGCACTCTGTCCTCTTCGGCATATGTCTGAATTTGAAGTTGCAAAGCCTAGGAAAAAATTTAAGGTAACATCCTAACAATACGCATTTAATGGTTCATTTTTTATATGGATAAGGAAATTGATTCATTTGGCTATTGGTTGTTGTGGTTCTTCTTGTTACTGATCTTAGAGCTGACAATTACCATGCAGGTTGGAGCTGAGCTATTGTTTCGTGTTCTTGGTTGCAAGTCGAAAAGAATAACTGTAACACACAAGAAAACTCTAGTAAGATATGTCCTTGGATATTTAAGTTGTCTACGGTTTCTTTTACCTATGGAGATACTGATCTTTTGTTGTAATTTCTTCTGGTTTTACGGTTAGACTTTTTTGCTTTGTGTTGTCTGAGTTCCATACTCTATCTCAACTTCCTGCTATTTTAATTTTAAAATTATTGATTAGCCATTTTGTTTGGTTGCAGTTGTTCTTTCCATATTTTTGGACATAATTTTCTTAACAGGATTTCTGGTTAATGGTGTGCCAGGTTAAATCAAAACATGCAATAATTAGTTCTTATGCTGATGCAATCGATGGACTAATAACACATGGTTGGATAACAAAGATCGAGAAGCATGGTTGCTTTGTTCATTTTTATAATGGAGTCCAGGGCTTCGCATCCAGGTTAATTTTGGGCCATCTAGACTAGATTTTCATACGTTTTCATTTTTCTTATGCCCAAGTATTCCATTTTTAATAATTAGCACAATTTAAAGTTCGATTGCTCTTCCCTTCAATATCTTGTGGTAAGTAATTGAGCTTCTAATTTACAATGAGCACAATTTTATCCTACATTCTTCTTCCCTTTGATACCTTGTGGTGTTTTCACTGGAATCTTCTTACTTCACTGTCAACTTCAATAGACGTTCTTTGAGTTCCTAAATCTTTGAAGGAAAAGAACTGCTAGATGTAACGTCATTCTTCTCCTTTTCTCTTGTAATGTAATGTAAGGTGAACTGCCTTAGGTAGATACATCAATGTCATAACATAATGCTTTTGGTGGAATTTGGGATTATAAATGAGAGCTAGGTGCTGCGAAAACTTTCACAAATGCCTGTAGAAACTAGACAGAAATTGGAAGAATCTATTTGATGTCCTAGAAGGAATTACGAATTCTCTTCTCCATCTCCATTGTTCTTATTTGCTTGCTTGAATGAATCTTCTTTTGAAGGCTTTTGTTCTTTAATTTATTGCTAAGTGTCCTTTGTCTCTTCTGTTTCGTATTGAATATATGTCTGATTTTTCTGTATTTTGAACCAGATTTGAGCTTGGATTAGAGGCAGGATGTGACATAGGTTCAATGTATCATGTTGGACAAGTTGTTAAATGCAGAGTTATAAATTCTGTTCCTGCTTCACGTAGGATCAACCTTAGTTTCACAATGAAACCTACAAGGTTTGTTTCGTGATTCAGTTATTCAAGTCTTATTGTATCAAAGGTTTGACCATTATTAAACATTGTATTTGCAAAATCACCTTGGCTTTTCTTAAATCTAGCTGATGCTGCTATACTTGAGAAGCCATCTCCTGAATAATGTCCATCATTAAGCTCTAGAGTAGTTCTCTAGGCTGTTTATTGTTTCTAGAGGAAATGGTGTTGGTTGATATGAGTACACTATGCTGGTTTTGTTTTTTCTAGTAACTGTGTTGAAACTTTTCCCTGCAAGAGTTCTGAGTTCCGTTGGTTGTTTAAAAACTAATTGTAGTTCACTCAAACCAACAGGGTTCTTAAAGAAGATGATTTCAAGTTGGGTAGTATAGTTGGGGCAGTTGTGGAGAAAATAACTTCCTTTTCAGTGATAGTGTACATTAAGGCAAAAAGCTACTTCAAGGGTACAATTCCTATCGCACATTTGGCTGATTACCATGGTATTGATCTTTATCCTTCATTAGGATTTACATTCTTATCTTTTCTTATTCCGGGAAAAAATTTATATTTACTTGGGATGACATTATGCAGAGCATGCTGCTTTGATGAAGTCACTCCTGAGGCCTGGATATGAATTCGATCAACTACTGATCCTAGGTATAACTGCTCTGTAACTTCTCATTGCATGGCAGGAAAATTTATGTATATTATTTTAGATTCCCCATTTTATGTATGTGGGAACTGTTTTGACCTGCTCTTTTCTGTGAATCTGGGGGTTGGGTGGTTTTGCAAATTTGATAATGGTGACTCTGGCTAGGATTTAATGGTTCACGATATGTGATAAGGAAAAGGGTAAGGAGGAGGACACGTCAGCACTAAATAGTCAGGAGTTAGTTAAGCGTAAGGAAAAACCACTGCTAGTGTGCAAGAGGAGGTCTAGAACCTGACTTATAGGGGGAAATTAGCAACCGTCAAGTCAGAGAATGTTGGGGAAGGAATGCTGATTTATAGAAGAAGGATAGGTGGGAAAAAGAGAGATCATTCTGGAAGTATTAGCAATTAATATCTCTGTCGGCTCTTACCTTGGGGAGGCACTGCCTCTGTTTTTGTTGTCACATTTTCTCTTCATTAATAACCTTCTTTACTATTTTCCTTGTTCATTATACTATTTCTATTCAGCTGTGCTAAGAATACTTGCAGGAAATCATTCTCTAGATCCTAACTCTATTAATATGCTTGTATATTTCATAGATATTGAGAGCAACAATTTGGTTCTCTCTGCAAAACATTCTCTTATCAGCATGGCTGAACAACTTCCATTGGATCTCAGCCAGATTAAACCTAAATCAGTGGTTCATGTAAGCTCCCTGTTTTCATACATGCACAATGAATCTCGGTAAAACATTCAGGTTATTTTTATTGCCTTGGACTGATAAAACAATGTTTTCCTGAAACAGGGATACATTTGTAATTTAATAGAAACCGGTTGCTTTGTTCGTTTTCTTGGACGTCTGACTGGTTTTTGCCCTAGAAGCAAGGTAATTGTTTCCCCCTTTTATTTGTTAATTCTGTGATTTAAAGTTGTTTTTGTGTCTAATGTAGATGATTCCATCTATGATGGTTCCTTACAGTTTCCATATGTGGGGACTGCCACTAGCCGCAGCTACTTTCTGCACACAACTGAATTTTCTCATTTTCCTATATTTTGCTTGCGAAAAATCTTATCTTATGCAAATCCATCCTTCACTTCAACCTTTGTTTAGTATCTATGAGTATAACAACCCCTTAACCATTTTGGTCTCCTCAAAAACATAGTCCTATTAGTTTGAGCATCACAGGATATTGAAGCAACTTCAACTGTTATTATTGACCTGTACAGATTCTAATCCAAGTTTTAGTAAAAACCTTGAAGCTGTCTCTACAACTTGCCTTCTGGGTTGTTTTATATAAAAACAAACTGAATTTTGTCCCCGCCGGGTGAATTGAAATTCACAGACATTTTCTGCATAAGCAGTTGAGTGAGTATCCTAAATAATAATTAATTAGTTGCGGGATAAAGTTTTCTGATATCAAAATTTCTGGTCTGGATTTTATAAGACAAATAACAATGCTTTAGTGTAATATTAGTTTTTAACTAGTTCAAACGATTTAGACATGCTTGGTTCAAAGCTTGCTAGAGAGAAATCTTTGGAGAGAATATGATAAATGAGATTTCTTAAATAGTATCCCAAGTAAGATATGGCTGCTTTTAACTGCAGATGGCTTGAATATTTGATGTTGTTTCTTTGTTGTGGGGTTTGGTAGAGATCAAAAGACTCATTATAACAGATTCAACATATATATTCCAGAAAGAGATGCATGATGGATTTTTGTGATATTACAATGTAGAAGGTTACTTTTTGGAGTATAATATCAGCTAAAATTTTTCTTATAGAAGAAGAGAAGTTTGTACCATCAGCGAAAGAATTGTTGTAATAGATTCAACATATATACTCTAGACAAAGAGGTGCATGATAGATTTTAGTGACATAACAATGAAGAAGGTTACTTTTGGGTAATATAATATCAGCAAAAATTTTTCTATATAAGAAGAGAAATTTTGTTGCTGTTGTAATTTTTTTTTTATTTAAATTTTTATGTAATGGATGCTTCATTTTTTATCATTGCTCAAGTTCTTCAAATTGCCTGGATATGCATCTATTTCCATTTACAATTGTCAACTTTAGTCTAACATCCATTATCTTTACAATTTTCTTTTGTAGGCTTTGGATGATCGAAGGACTGAGTTTTCAGAAGCTTTTTATGTTGGACAATCTGTCCGTTGTAACATACATGATGTTGGTGAAATATCTAAGACTGCTGTTTCTGAACTTGTGAGCTTTGAAGCTTTGGTTTGTTGATGTTTTCTTTTTCTTCTTTCGCAGGTAAATATTGAAATGAGCAGAATAACAGTATCCTTGAAACAGTCATGCTGCGTATCTACAGATGCATCTTTTCTTCAACAATATTTTCTTACTGAGGAGAAGGTAAAAATTCATGAGTAGTGCATTGCATCTTTGCACTGGCTATTGAGCTGACTTCTGATGCCAATTCATATGATGATTGATCATGTATTCCATTTGATGGAGAACAAATTATAACCTTTCTTTTTCCAGATTGCTGCGCTACAATCTTCGGACTGTAGTAAATCGGACTTAACATGGATCGAAAGATTTAACATTGGGAGTGTCATTGAAGGGAAAATTCAAGAGTCAAAAGAATTTGGTGTTGTTGTCAGCTTTGAGAAATATGCTGATGTTTTTGGCTTTATCACTCATTACCAATGTAGGTTCTTAATTTTATTATAGATGATGATAAGAAATTTTGTATTTGGTACTTTATGGAAACTTCGTATTTGGCAGTTGTTAGTCCGCTTATATATTAGCACTCTTGCAGTAGGTGGAACCGCTGTGGAAACTGGCGCAGTTGTCCAAGCTGTTGTTCTTGATGTTTCCAAGACAGAATGCCTTGTTGATCTATCTCTTAAGCCAGAGTTTTTAAGTAAATCCAAAGATGACAGTTCCAATACAGAAAGTCATAAGAAGGTTAATCTTTTTTTCTTGCCTTTCTGTTCTTCAATTTGTGTGGATGAGTTTCTTGGCAACTTAATGGGAAGAAATTTCGAAGAATTTAGCTTGAATGTCCATGCTGCTGCCTGCTTATTTATTCTTTTACTCTAGATTAAGGTTCTATGTCTCTTCCTCATTGTGCTTCTCATAGTTGGACATAATGCTGTACCATTTTTCATTTTACAGAAACGCAAAAGACAAGCGTACAAGGATTTGGAGGTGAATGTAACAGTGAATGCAATTGTTGAGATAGTGAAAGAAAATTACTTGGCAAGTATTTTGATTATTATCTGACGAAAACTAGTACTTGATGATTCTTGCATATCACTAATCTGTAGTTCCCCTTAAAACAGGTTCTTTCTATTCCAGAACATAACTATGCTCTAGGGTATGCATCCATATCAGACTACAACACACAAAAGTTTCCTCAAAAACAGTTTATGAATGGTCAAAGGTACATATCTGCCTCCATGCCCTTAATTTTCCTTTTTTCTTGTGGGACCACCAAAAAAACTTCAGAATGCCCAAGTTCATGATACAACCCCTTGGGTAGAACTCACCCCCAAAAGCCAGCTTGTGAGGGGAGGGTG
>MUZT01000863.1:0-12014 GCA_002156105.1 Passiflora edulis | reverse complement strand
GAGAACAAGAATGACCCATCTTGGCTCTGCAATTGTAGAAGCTTTTCCCAGTCCAGGCCCGGCATTCCTTCCAAGCTATGAAGTAGTGTTGTGGGCACGTTGTGCATTATTTCTTTAGGTATCCTGTCTCACCCACATAATAATTGTTACATTCATGTAAAGGGAACAAGGAACCTAATGTTGACTAAAAAGAGTGAACGATTTTTAAAAGATGTGGTCGCTTTTGTTCGTTTGTCATATATAAAATAAGGGAAAGCATGCAAGCATAATCATAGCACAACTTTGGGTTCTGAAAAATACTTTGTCAGCTTTAGATTTCTCCTGGCATAAATCTCCTGCAAGGCCCGAGAGTTATCAGGAACGTCAATTTTTAATTTCCGAGCTATCTCGAGAAGTGAGGGGAAAGCAACTTCAAAGCCAATGGGCATGTGCTCGGCATTCTCATCCTCAAGCTTGCACAAGTTGTCCTTGAAAAATGACAATCCTGATATGACAATAAAACAAGTCCCGGGTTATCTTTTACGGGGAGAAAAGGTCATGCATGCTTAACATAATTAATTAAGCAGTTACTGATACCTTTTTCACATTTATCAGGATGTAGATTCCATGATGTCAATGCAATAACACAAGCTAATGTATTAATTAACCGGTCGTGCGCCTCAAAAATATCACCATCTCCCCATGAGCCATCCGGGAGCTGATTCTCAGCTATCCATTCAAGACTAGAAGGAAACTGCGGAGTACCAGTCTCGTTCAAATCTTCCACCAGAGCAACCCATGCGGTGTCGTAAGCTGATATGGTTATCTCCCCATCCTCCATGGATCGCAACATTGCTTTAATGCCTTTGACGTGTTCGATAACATCATTGGACTCTGCTACATTTCCCTAAAATTAACAGAAACAGTCCTCAATCTGTCATTAGCCAAAAAGCTTGTACGCAACAGTAACTAAAACACTAGTTCAAAAGAAAAATGCAAAACCCACACCACACCTTAAGAGCTTCCTCTTGTGTTTCATCCCCGACAATCTCATAAGGCCAATTTATCACCGGCAGACCATTCTGTTGATGAAGCACATCTACAGATTCTGCATGAAGTTCTTAATGAGTATCGAGTGCACGCTTCTAAATAGCTTTGTAAAGATGTATAGCACCCTGCGCGTGGTACGTACCTTGGATTCGAGGCTTAGATATGGCATTAATGCATCTGCATCGATTACCCAACTTGACTTGTTTGTCTTTCTCTATTTGACACCAGAATCCTGCGAGGTATATATGTATACAGTTGTTTTTTCTCCTATTGCAAACCAAAATAAAAGACGGTAACAGTGACACTTTAAAGCATCTGTTAATGTCCTTGTTCGTAACAGTAACTCTGCTACTTGTGAGCAGAAACAACAAATCATGAACTTCTATTCTAAACTATATAAGTGAATAATAAAAATACAAGGAAGATGACGAATGCAAGGTGTGGAAATATACCATTTTGCCATCAGTTCGATAAGTAAAATCTGGCTCTTCCTTTTATCCCAATTAGGGGTATATTAATAACATTTTAATGCTAAAATAGTTGGTTTCCTAAAACTCATTAGTAATCTGTTCTGAACTCTTTCCTGATGTTTTTTTTTTTTTTTAAAGCAATTTTTCTATATGGTTTAAATGAGAAGAAAAAAGGACATCAGAAAAGTTGGCAAGCGAATGAATGATGAAATAATTACAGTACACAAGGAGAACATCTGGTGTGGTTTCTAGCACTTGTCCCGATCAATAAATATCACATTTCGCTATCCTAAACCCACACAACCTTCCATGATAATCACAACACGAATCACTGTTTGAGTACTTTCTCATAATTCAGACATTCATATTACTTCACGAGGACGAAATAACCAAAAAAAAAAAAAGAAAAAAAAAAGTCTGGAAAACTACAAAGCTGGTGCCTGGCATCACATCTGAAGATCAAGCTTCTTCGTCAGAGGTCCACACACACACAATCGTTCCTTCATATAAATATACGCATATAGAACAACATACACAGGTGAATGAAAAAGAATGAAGCCAGCCACCAGATTCATGGTGTAAATACTGCTTTTCGCTAGTCCCCAAGATAAAAGAAGATTTCGAAAATGGAACAAAAGAAAGCTAATCAATCAAACCAATAAAAAATGGAAAAAAAATTAGACACTAACTCACCAGGAAAAAGCAGAGGAGGTTGGTGATGATGAAAAGGGGGAATAACAGAAGATTGTGGTGTAGTGGGTAGCGAAGACAAGAGGTGGATATAAGAGTGAGAAGACATGATGTTTTTTTGTTTTACTGCAAATAGGATGGCTGGCAAGGAGGCCAAGTATTTAACAGAGCAGAGAGGGAAGCAAGCGGACAGAATTTAGTTCCCAATAGATTCCCGCTAATAGGTGCATGGGATCGTCCATAAAGACAAAGCTTTGAAAATGAGGGCAGTCCCATTCTCTTCTTCTTCCTATCTTCCAGCTTCCTTCTGGCTACCCTTCTATTTATACTCTCTTTTTTTTTTTTGCCCTTTTTGCCTTTGCTATTTGGTTGTTTTCTCTCTGATTCTCGAATATCTGGCATCTTTTGCAAGACTGTTCTATCACCAACTTTTATTTTTTTACATTAACTCGTAATTCTTTTTTTTTTTTCTGATTAATTGCTAGCTAGACTGCAAGATTTGTATAATATAATTATAATTTCAATATGAGAGGTGGGCCTGAATGTATAACGAATTGGATTTGGGATCAGATTAAGTTTGTATTAAATTTACAGTGGATTTAGGTTATATTTAAATATATATATATAGCCAACGAAGTTTGTAGGGCACCTCCAGGCTTTAAAAAGACTTGATAATTAGAAAATTCTGGGTTCGAATCCTCAATAGTATTGGAATTGTAATCGGATTAATTTTATACAAACAATTTCTCTTGGCATGTGAATTTAAAAACATTGGGCCTTAACCTTATATTGCATTTGGTTATCCAAATTGTAGTTGATTAGATTTGGGATTAGATCGTACTTGGGTTAGATTTGCAGGGATTGGATTGTATTCTCATATTACAATATTTGGTTATAGTTAGAATTAAATTAATATATATTATTCTCGTATTTATGATTATAAAAAAGCATAATTACTAACAATGAGAGTAACTTTGATCAAGGTTGGAAAGATGACGCTATCGTTAATTTTTTCCGACCTAGTCTGGTTTTCGTGTATGTAGCAAAAGGCACTAGAAATGGGTTCTGCCTAATTAATCTTAATATAATAAAAAATTATATTTCATTAATGCCTCCACACTATCCAGGAGACTAGGACTAGGAGGCTGTAGTTATCATCTGTCTTGTAGTTCCTAATACGAGCGAATACAGAAATAGCACTATTATCGTAATAATTCATGTTTTTTTTTAGAATAATAATAATTCATGTTTTTTTGAATAAATAATAATAATTCATGTTGATGCGCAATAAACATATATTTGTAAAAATAAGTCAACTATTATATAATTTATTAAACGTAGTCTTCGTCATATGATCAACACTTTATAATAATAAAACACACATACCAAACATGTGTCCAATTTGGGCATACCATGTTGGGCTTCCGTTTTTCCTAACCAGAGCAGTGGATTCTAAAAAAGTTTACTTACATCCACTACTTTGGTTGATTCTCGCTTAACGATAGATTCCTCGTAAATGTATGACAGCGGAGCGGAGTAGAGTAAGTATAGTGTGGCGAAGTAGAGCGGTTCAGTGACCGTTCGATATTGATAACAATGAATGGATGGATATAGAAAAATCATTAATGTTATTAATTGGGTGTGGATATAAGAGGTGGATGCAGTTAGAGGAAGAGTATAGAATAGTAATGTATAGATGTGTTTATAGATGATAATTAAGATTATGGTGCATCAGCTTCGAGCCCAAATTAAAAGAGGCTGATGCGAATATCAATAACTAACCAACTGGGGTGTTCAATGGATAATTAAGAGTTTTTATTAATTTATTGCAATACCTTTATGTAAAATTTACGTCTATATACATCCTAAAGTTAGATGGTTAGAGCTCCCATATATTGACCGGATGCATTAAAGTCGTGTAATTAGTGGCAAAGTTATTGGTTATGTTTAATAAAAAGTATAGTATTAGCTGACTAATAAATAATAAATCTTATGCTAGTGTCCCTTTTAAAAATAATATCTTTTTTTCTGTAATTACAAATCCAGAATTAGTTGTTCTCGAAGACATATACATGAAATAATAATGATCTGCTAAAAAGACTAACATAAGACAAATATTTGTCCGATACGTGACGATATTTTAGACAAAACCGACCGCTGCATAGGTCTCGCCGAGAATCTATAATTCGGATGTGGAAAGGATCCCCCTGTTATAAGGTATCAAAGCGTTTAATTCAAACAAAACAGTAGAAAAAATACAATTTTGAGTGCTATGAGAGAGGGATCACATGTTTCAGGTCTAAACCATATAATAAAAAAAAAGAAAAAAAGAGAGGGATCACATGACCAAATGCACCACTTTATCGGAATTTAAATCCCGAGAACTGGAAATTTCAATATTCGGAGAGAAAGATTTCAATAGTCAAACAAGGGATACGAATAAATATTGATGCAGTGCAATTAGACCCATGGGAGAATGGATTTGGTTAGGCTGTCCGAATCATCTATGAGAATGCCCTTGTGTGCGTTCATATAGAAAAAAAAAAAAGAAAAAAAAGTCAAAAATATTGACCTCGACCTTAATGTGCACGTCACCTCTCTTCCTTCCCTCTAAATAAATAAGCACGTTTGGCTCGCTAGTTTTGAAATTTTTGTTCGTTTCCTTTTTTAATCAGTATTCCAATTTGTGGGAAGAATGCACGCTCCGCTCACCTACTACGAAACAAATTCTTACTGCTTAATTAAACAAAATCGTAATCGCAGGAGCAGTTACTAGGTATTTCTTTTAGAATAATATTCGCATCAAGGTGGTGTTCGTTCCACCTATTTGTTAGATTCTAATACTAGCTATAATAGACGGACTTGATCATGACAAATTAAGAAGATGATGCAAGTATAGAGCTAGTAGCCCTGGAAAAGGCTACGATAGTGGTTTGTTTTGGCCGGAGATGCTTTTTTTTCGATTCAAAATTATTCTTCACTGCACCCAACAAAATGCGGTTGACTTGAGCAAGCAGTGGTTACGTCATAGCTATATTCTTCCAAATGGTATAGTGTTTATAAGGGTTGTAATCAAAGACGCTCGTGAAAGTTTTCTAATTCCTTACTTTAAGATGGATAACGAAATCGAAATTGACAGCACTACTGCACCCCATCCAAACAAGACTCAAACAGCCGTGGATGTCATTTGACAAGTGGGATTGTTTTAAATTGATTTGATTATTGGTGGTTTGTGGTCATAAAAGGGGCTTAGTGATTTATAAAGTTGAATATAAAGGGAGTCCTATGTACATGTATTGGAGATTCTGTTATGGGGCTAGCATGGTTAGATCAAGCAGTTTCTTTTTATGTGGTCATATGCTAAACGACCATATCTTTTTTTTTTTTTTTTTTTTTTTGGGGTTGTGGTGCCATGGAAAGCTCTTCTTCCCTTGATGCTTACATGGCCTCTACAATGAAAATGACTTCCTCTCTCTTGCTGTTGGTTGGTTTTGGACGTGGGGTACATGGAGTGCAAAAGCAGGAAGCTCTTCTTCTTCAATAACAGCTAGCTAAAGCTAAGTGAACACTACTTTAATACGTGAAGGCAGTCATGTAATTGGGAATTTAGTAAGATTAAATAGCTTTGGACCTATGATAATAATAATCTGTTGAAAAAATATTAGAAAAGGAGAAGGCTTGAATAGAGAAGAAGAAGAATAAGAAGAAGTTTGGTCGAGAAAGTTGGTAAGTATGAAATAGTTATATTCTTAGTTACATGAAATACATGTGCAACAGTTTTTCTAGAATGATGTGAACAAAGCATGGCCAATTTGCGATTAAACTTTCCAAATTGTCTCGTGAAGATTGGTTTTAAGTTTTTTAGTTTTTTTTTTTTATATTATATATTTGTGACTCAGACCAATCATTTATGACTATAAATGACATAGTTCAAACATTTATTATCCTTGTCTTGCCTTGCCTTGCCTTGCCAACCATGTCTCCTGCTGTAACAAGTCCCAGCAAGCATTGGTACTACTATATTATAAAGAAAGAATGTATTTGTCGATTTCAAAATTAATCTCTCCTTCAATCTTCAATTTGACATCGGAATATAATAAGATCATCCTCCTAAATCTGTTTATTCGCCACCTTTTTGCATTGATAGTATAGTTAGTACGTGTTTTGGAGCAACAAGAACAATAATAGAAACATAATATATACAAAGGCATATATATGCTTGCAACAAATTTGCTAGGTTTATTGTATCAGTAGAGTACATAACAAACTTTGTGTTAGTAAATCTGCACAACAAACAGATGGTAATGGATAAAATTTTGGAATTAATAGAATTAAAAATGACAAAAAAAGTGATGAGGTTAGCGCTACTACTATTTACACGCTACAAATTATTATTTTGGAATATTCATTCTGTCACAATATTTACAGACTCCACAGAAACACTGTTAATAAGCCCAATATATTATATTACTATCCACACTTCCATTTCAGGATGAAAGCCCCTCCCCTCCCCTCCCAAGCCTCTGTTGTCTACCATTTCCTCCACAATATTTTAACACTGTTAATAAGCCATTGAGCCTTCCAGGAGAATGAATAAAAGAGGTTTGCAAGAGATAATAGGGAGGAAGTACCTCTAATCAACCTCATCCATCGTCTTCTTCAAAATCATCCTCCATCTTCAGGCTTGAGCTGTTATTATTTACAAACTTGCGCTGTGCTTCCATTCCTAAGCTCTTCCTATATGTATTTACATTCTCAAGATGACTACTTGTTTCAGGGCTGCCATTTATATTTACAGTCTCCCTGCTTCCCAGTGGCATCCTTGGACTGCTCCATTGAATTTCCTGAAGCCCATTAGGAAGGTTGGTATCCGGACCACCGCTTTGACTCATGGAATCTAGAGAGGCAGAGCTGCTCTTTCGTGAAAGCCTACCATTTTCCGATGATCCGGACATTCGCTGCTGCAGATGCCCATTCAGATTGCTGTCTAATGAAGGAATCCTATAAATAGCAAAAAATATAATTTAATCATATAGATGACTAAATCAGGACATCCAATTAGCCAAAATTATTGTTAACATAAGTGCTAACAGATCTTAAGGAGGTGAAAAATATGTTCATCCCCCGAAAGTATCTTCAGTGTATACTGCCAGTAAAAAATCCTTTTCTCCTCTTCAAGATTTTTGCAGCCATTCAGACAGATTATATGCAACAGTACAAGATGTATTAGTTTTACACAGTAAGAAGGTTTTCAACCACTAAAAAATCTAGCAGTCACAGTAACCAAGAAACAAGAGATACAATACTGTTGATACATTATATTAGGAATCTCGTATTTATCATTGTACCAGACTTAACACATGATCATTACCCATAAACAGTATTTGCCCAAAAAAAACTGTTACGGAAGAAAAATATATTAGCCAGGAAATGTCATTTTCTGGATATAACATTTAAAAATCACATATTGTTAGATGTGAGTCGTATAATTTATCAGTCTTGGAATGGGATTTCATTGTTTTCCTGTTTGGGGAGAATGCTAGGACACACATAATCAGGAAAGTACATTAAAATACATGCACTATACCTAGAATGCAGAAATTTTGGTGCTTGAAGATAGTCAAAAACTGGAACCAAGTTCTTTGATCTTGCTTCAATTGTACGAGTTGGAATCCTTTCAATCTCAACTTCACCTTGCAGTGAATTTTCTTCATTCTTTTCTATGCTCTCTGTTATCATCGGTTGAAAGTATACCTGGGAAGTGAATTAAAAGTGCAAAAGGCATGTAAGGCATAAGAGATAACATGTTATGAACTCTGTTACCATTTTCCGATGCCCAATATGTATAACAGGAAAAATTACCTCAGGTCTTGTCCAGAATGGCATGCGAGTTTGATGCGTCTGCAGTTCAGCTTCTGAAATATATAAATGATGTTTTTCCTCGGGGATAGTCTTTGATTTAGCAGCTGCAGTCCCACCTGATTGAATACCATCAGCCTTTCTTACTTCTTCAGGATATATCTTGTTAGCATCTGAATTCTCACCATATATGTCCACATTATCTTCTCGTTCTCTTCTATTTTGTTTCTGACAAACATTCCATTTCTGGATTGCCTCAACAACTAACTTTCCATCGCTTTCTACAGCAGCTTCATATACTGTGCTTATTTCTGATATGGTTGTTGCTGAATCCCCACCAGGCGAAATCCAGAATGCATATTGTATCATAGAACCAGAAGGAGAAAAAACCAAAAGGTGATACTTTCTCTTTGAAGAAGTTCCATTCACATAGACATCATTATTGCCTCCAAAGTTGTGAAAAGATGAAGCAATAGTGCCTGAAAAGGAGCTCAGCCTGCAGGTTGCAGCAGCAGCACCAGTTACAGTGCCTCTCCAGCCACTGTTTCCATTTCTTATTCTGCTGATAGCTGAGAGAGTGACAGGAGGACCAGATGCACAAAGACTCTGTTGGTTTTGAATTTGCCAACCTATAGTATGAGACGCATGAACAGTTGGCTTACTCATTACACCATTCTTGGTGGTGTAACTAGAATCAGAAGAGTGAAAGTTCACTGCTCCTCCACAAGGGTTAATAGCAAATAAATGACTTGTACCCCTTGAGGAACTTATCATAATCCAGTTGCTGTCATCACTGAAACTGATGTCCTGTATAACCTGAGGTTTATAAATTAGAACAATTGGAGATATAAATTTTGCTAATTACGAAGCATGAAAATATCTATGTCAAACCAACCACAACACTTACTGCATTGGTAAATCCGCGCTGCAGCCTGTAAAGGTGTGCATAACATGTACCAGCACCACATGCAGAAGAGCTTCCAGGAGGGCCAGGCATTATTTTGAAAACATTTATGCTATGACCCTGAACTGAGGCAGTCACCAAGATTGTCCCACTAGGATCAAAGCATAGTGCTGAAATAGGACTCTTGTGTGCCCTAAATTGTGCAACAACAAGCTTACTGATTATATCTCTGACCAAAACCTGAGGAAAAACAATGTACAGGAAGAGAATAAGTACGGTAAGCATGGCTGACAAAGAAGCAATTGACGAAGAACAAACAGGATGGTATATCCTATGCATAACTATTACCATGCATCATAATTTGCAGAAATTCACGCCTCCAAGCAAGTGGAAATTATTTACACAGCAAGTTGAGCACAGAAATGCAAATTAAACAGCTGTTGTGTTTATATTTTGATCCATTCTGTCAAGCAACAGCCAGCAAAGCAAACTAAGAGATGGGATCTTCAGTAAAAACTGTTCAAGGGGTAACAAAAAAAGCATTCAACCATGCAACAGTCATGCACATACGCACCATTCCAATATTATCTGCATCAGGTAAGTGCCCATTAGCAGTTCCGTTGCCTTTCAGGCCAGGATTTCCTAATTGGAGCGAACCATGGTCAGGTAGAAGCTCTGAACAATACCTTGACAATTTCTTATATCCTATGTCTCCAAGAGTCACAATCCCAGAAGCAAGTTGCTTGCTTGACTCTTTTGCATAGTGTGCAACAGAACTTCCATTGGAAGGAAAACTGGCAGAAGGTGTAATGTTTTGAGGGCTTACACGTCCAGGATTGGAGGCAACAACTGGACTACCACTGTAAGCCACCCATCTGGGACCAACTGCAAGGGGTCCATATCCTACACCTCCAGAACCAAGTGAACCCATGGCTACAGGATTTGTAAGAATAGTGTATTCCCTCTCTAATGTTGCAGCATCAAAACAGTGTATCTGCATCAATAAGCTAAGGGATTGTCAAAAAAAGTGTACTCCCTCTCTAATAGAGTCAAAGCAAAATCTGTATCACAAGCTAAACTCTAATATAGTTTACAAATTAAACATCGGGCATTTTCATAATAGGCACACACACCTGAGCTGGTTGAGAAATTGCGACAATTCTAGAACTGCATCTGACGGAATGAACAATTGATCTGAACTTTAGTACATGTACATAAGATTGAGATTTCAGGGAAAAAAACCGAACAACAGTTGGCACTAAACTGCAGTTAGTAGAGTCATGGTTATTAGAGATGCTTCCACGGTGTGGAGCAGATAACCCATCTTGGTTGCTGCTACCTCCAGAGAGGGACTCATCAGAACAAAGAACAAGAAGAGGTCGACTATCTGCAAACTTGTCACCTGATGTCTTTGATGTTATTGGTTTTGGTAGCATTTGCATAAATGAAACAGGGCCGTCGTGTCTTGAAACAAGGTCACGGACATTATGTGCTTCCTCAACATCCCAAACCTGGAAACCAGATAGATACCCCAACAGAAGCACCTTTCGGCTAACATCACCTTCATCCTCTAACTTGTCAAATCCAGCGCAACAAACCTGTATGTGGTTGAAATGAAAGACGATAAGAGTCAATTGCGGTAAATGTGTCAGTGACAAGACCAGTGAAAAAATAGGATCTAGCATCCCAGTGGTAAATTGAATGAAGAACCAAGTAGAGGATCTTAATGAAGGCAAATGAACAACCTAAATCACAAGTGAAAGATCTGAAGCGTACAAAAACAATATTCCTTTAGTGAGATGACAAAGAATGTCAAGAAAGTACCAGTGCTAAATAAAATCCAAATATGTTCAAGACAGACTCACACTTATCAACTGAAAATGGACATTCCAATTTTGAAGAAAAAACAAAAGAAATCAAATTTAAGCTAGAAGTAATTGCTAAGTATCTCAAGCAATAATTTAGATCTGATAATATCTTACAAAAGTTTAAAAATTCAACTAAGCAAAAAAAAAAAAAACACATATGAACCCACATTGAGACCAGACTTGGCTCAAGCTTGGCGGACAGGATAATGAAACATAAAAATCTAGTTAACGGCACACTCCTTGTTCCAAAGAGAATAATTACTCTTCAGCTTCTAGAATTGCTAGTCCTAAAACATTAAGTCATTGAACAACAGTGAAAGCTAAAATACATGATTCTCAATCTATTTTCATAATATATCAATTATTATACTCCAAGCCGCATCATCTTGGTATTTAAAATGAACTTTCCCTCCGATGCAGAAGTTTGGGTTTACACTTTAAAAAGGCAAATTTGGAAACCCCGTCCTACAATACCTCATTAATTTGGCATGCATCATGACTACAGATGGAAGAAGGAAGAAAAACCTATTACAAGCCTAATACTTTTACAAAAAAAAAAGAAAAGAATCAACACTTTAATCATTTGCCAGAATAAAAGATTAATCACATCTTGAATACGTAAATACACATTATAAGGATCTTAGTAGCCAACAAGAGGTGACATAAACCATGACAGAAAGCCAATTTCTTTTAAGTAGATTATTGGTTTAGGGGAAGAAATCCAAATCTCAAATCTACTATATGAAGAGAATTAAGTCTATATTCGTCCAGTTTCAAATAATTGATAAATCATATTTGAAATGCAACTGGACAATCAGTCATATTACAACAGATTCAACCAAATGAACATCTTACAAGACGTCAAATTGAGTTACAAAACTATAGAGCTAAATCATAGATTTCTATCTTCCACATCTAGAATCAGGTGAAGATTTCGTCCAGCAAATCTTAGAAGATATGAAATTGAATTACAAATCCACGAATGCAAATTAGCTTTACCAGAATAAAAAGTCTTAAACACGTCAAAAGTTTATCCACCTAGCACCACCGAGAATGCCCCTTAATAAGACTTTTCTACCATAAGCATGCTAAGCTTTGCACCTCTCCTTTTACCAAGAAAACAGCACCACCGTCCATAACTCCTATCATTCTCAAACTAAACCACAAATTTTCATTACCAAAAAAAAAAAAAAA
>MUZT01000818.1:0-10315 GCA_002156105.1 Passiflora edulis | reverse complement strand
ATGGAGTTCTCCAGAAATTATGTTAGCAGAAGAAAAATTTAATCAAATTTGATTTCATGGTGATTGATAATCGGCTTTTACCAGTCATAGAACTAGTTTGTTTGACTATGCTGCATCCAGCTAGTGACAATGTTGACAGTACCAAAACCAACAGGGCTCATGAGAAGCTTAATGCCCCAGCTATGCAGTGATTTCAATCTGTTCCTACACTGATTTGGGGGGTTTCATTTTTTATGCATCAAAATGTGGATGATTTTAGTCTCCTTGCCTCCCATTAACTGGAATTGTTAACATGAATAACATACAAACAAGAAGCAATGTTTTTTTTTCTAAACCACTCTGGTGCGGAGGAACTTTCAACCTTTTTATAGTCTTTTTACAAGGCTATATTCCTTGGTTCGTGTTTGCAAGAAGATATTTTTTTCCTGAATTTTATGTGATTATTGGTCGTTATTGGCAAAATATTGCCTATATCCTGCTGCTTCCAAAATGGAATTGCCTTGAACAATAAATCAAAAGAACGTTTTGGAAATGTCTTCGTATTTGAGGCTGTCTGTCTTCATCCCAAAAAAGGTACAAAATGCATATGTGCCAAATGTCATCAGGTTCCTTGGCTTGCTTTAAAAATTTTTCTTGGTGATTAACAATGCAATCATAATCAGCAACCGTCCTGGAAAATCTGCATGAAAGGTTTGAAACTTCAATTTAATTAGGAGCCAAGAAAATCTGCAAATGAAATGTTCCTTCTGAAATTCTTATATAATCTCAAGTTGTAGAATGACTTCTGTTGTTGACTGTGCCTCATAAAGCGCAGAGTTTGAATGGTGCATTATTATTCTTTTGTTTATTCATTAATGTATTGTACCTCAATGTCTTGCTGACTTTGTAATGTTTGGTTCTTACTAGAGAGAAGATGGAGACGAAGAATTGTGCAGTGTTTATGTCCCAACAAATCATTTATATATTGGTGACATATTTCTTGTTAGTTCTGATGAGATCATCAGACCAAATTTGTCTATTCGAGAAGGCATAGGTCTGGTTTTACTTCCAAACTCCTAGTTCATTTATATGAGCTGTGTTCTTAGCTATAAAGCTCTTTAAAATTTAGAGCTCTAAATATAAAGCTATAAAACTCTCTACTAACTTCATCACCTTCAAAAAAAAATCTTTATAATCATCATTGTCATGGCTGCTTGAATGATAAGAAGAAATCTATTTACTTCTGCTTTTATTTTAACAAAAGGTTCAGGAGAAATAAATTGTCTCCAGAAAACCTCAGTTTTATGTATCATATTGAACTGTAAGATTCTTATCAATCTGTACCTCAAAGTTTTCCTTTTGTTGGACAATTGTTGCAAGAGTAATTTTGCATTGCAAGCATCCGTTTTCAATTTTTACAAACAATAATATTATCCAAAGGAATCAAAACATGTCTCCAAATGTCACAATTTTGTGCAGCTCCTCAAACTTTTTATTGCTGCATAGCTCAGGAGATATTGTCCTCAGTACTTGTGTCTTTTTCACTGGTTTATACACGATTTGGTACAGATAGCATGTCCATTTCTGTGTATTCAAAGCACAGTTATCTTTGAAATATTGACACACCATGTTATAAAACATGTGAGGAGTTATGGTCAACCAGTATCAGTTTAGTTTACGGTCTAACATGTTGAAATATACGGCTTGGGACTGTAGTGATGTCATTTTTCTTGTGTTTGAACTGCTTGCTCAATTGAAAAAGAAAAAGCTTGTGTTTGGAATTGAATTAGCAAGTTTATTTTCTCAATTAAGGCTACTGCCAAAGCAAGTATTTCTGACACATAAAAGGGTCACGTAATTTCTTTGGATGGATGAATGTAACCTTTGGCTCTAATTTTGTTAAAGATGTTGAAAATCCAGAACACTTGGACGTACTAATCTATGGACCCTGGCAGGTCTTTTGTTAATGAAGTATTTATTATACTCACATCAATAGTGACTTAATGTAAGATCATAGGCCAGATATGGTACTTTGGAGAGAGTTCTTGTTAGAGCGTTAAGTGGCTTCTCATATGAAATCTTGAAACCTGGTCTACTTAGCCTTTTTGCTTCAGATAGTTTGTCAGCATACTTTCATGCTTGCGATATGTTGATGTCATTTCCCCTTTGAAATACAGAGATCATTGTTTCGGTTGGTATGACGATGCCACAGGTGCTATCTCCCATACAAAGGATCCCTCACCAGACCAACAGGATTCCCATGAACAGTTTTGTGTGATGATAAAGAAGATAGGTAACTATGTGATAATTTTCATGTTCTTATGGTGAAGGTTAACTGTCAAGTTTGGTTCTGAAAAAAAACTTATAACTCGCCATTTCATTTCTTATTTACTCTGAATTCATTACTCCAGAAAAGATGTCAACTATTTGGTTTCTTATCACTGGTTTTCTATGACCGGCAGTCTTTGGTAGTTTTACATTAAAATGTCTAAGCAAAATGGTATCCAAAAAATACCCTTCTTTTTCTGGAGCGAGAATTTTGACAAAGTTATTTATTCCTTTCCAGTTTTCCATAGAATATAAAATAGAAGCACAAGGTCATTAGTTTAGAAATCAGTTGCTTGGGCCCTGATATTCTGTTGTGTCTGTTATGTTTCATGCAGTGACCTGAATTTGAATGCTTGATAGGCAGAAGAGGACGGGTTTAAATGTCGAGGGTGTTGGTTTATCAGCCCCAGAGAGTACATTTTCATGTATTTTGCATGTACATTTGCAACTGTAGAATTTGTTTAAATTGTAAAGCAAATCTCAAATACGCCAGTTAGCCTCTTCATAGTATCAAATATGCTCTTTAAAATTATTAAATGCATTTACAACAGTTGGTAAACAACTCTGCTCCATCCCTCTCTTCTGCATGTCTTTGTTATGTGCGCGGATACATGGGTGGCTATGTTCTGTGAGCAAGAAACCTCAGAAGAAGATATCTGGGAGAAGAAACTCTGCTGATTTTACTATTGGCTGTAGAAGTTGTTTGTTCATAAAAGAACATGACTTGTTTGTGCCCATTTGCTTGTGATGATAGCCAGAGAAGCCTGGTTGCTTGTGGATATTGGCAGGTCAATATATGGACAGCAAAATGATTGGCTATTAAATCTTCATTATGGATCATACAAACAAAATATATTAATTTCGAATGAGATTAAATATATTTTTAAAAAATTCGAATTCGGTCCGACTCTAAAATATAAAGCAATTAGATAGAAATAGATTTTTTAATAATCCGAATTAAATAAGAAATTAATTTTAAAATTTCTCAAATTTGAGCAGGGAGAGGCAGAAGCAGCATCACAATCACAATATAGGGTAAGGGGAAGAACGGATATATATGTCTGTGGCTTCAAAAAGCACAGGAAAGACTCAATTTGCCTGCAATTACAATAGTACAGGAATGGTACAAAAGGTAATCCCTCAACTGTAAAAAAGTTAATACATTCCTCCGTTAGCAGTATGAAAAAGCATCGAGTACAAGAGAGAAATGAAGAAGCATTCAAGTCACCAACTGCAAGGATCTTTGGCAAGCATGAACCCTGTTTAGCTAGCTTTCACAAGTTTTCTTTGATAGACTGCAACTGCGAGAAAGAAATCCGAATTATCGACCCAGCGAGTGAGGTAGCATGCTTGCATACAAGGGCTTCGGTGGCCTGCTCCTCGGTTTCAAATAGAACAAGAGCCTGCTTCTTCCCATTCATCTCAAAGACCTTGGCGTTCACAATGCTGCCATGTTCCTCCAAGTGGCTTGTTATCTCCTCCTCGGTGACATCCTGTGACAGAGTGGAGAGATGGAGCATTTTTGTTGGAGAGCAGCAGTACCGGTAGTTCTTTGCAGCATTGCGGTTGAAACGGTTGAGATTAGAGTTTGCATATTCGTGCGTATCAGCACCTTGGATTATGTTCGCGTACTTCGAGAAGTTCACTTCCAATCGATTCCCAAAAAGCATGGCTCCCTTTTCCATGAAGGATAGTATGTATTCATATTGGCATAAGGACAGATAATGTGTCAACAAAGAATGAGGTAGACAATGCTATATAGTCAACTAGCATGGCTTTCAAAATGAAATCTACATATTGCTCCTAAGAAATACTTGCATTTTTGCAATTCATAGAAAAAAGGCAAAAAACATGCTGCAAAAGAAGCACAATGCCAACCAAGCCAAAAGGAAAGCTTTAAGCATGGCAACCAATATTGGCATTTCATTTCAATGAGAACTCCTGTCAAAGAAAATGTGGCCTGTAAAATCAGTGGTTCAGGCATTAGAGAGTAGAAAATTATACCAAAAAAACAGAAAAGAAAAATCATGTGATACAGGTATTATCTAAAGCTATGATTTCTGTTGCCGTAATTTATTGTACAAATTATTGTAACTTATGTATCAATTATTTGGATGGTTTGTGATAGATTTTGCATTGCCTTCTGAAGTATAAATCCCAATAATCAAGGGTTTGGTAATGATAGAATAAATTCCTTTTAACGTAGGGATTCTCGTATTTATCTAGATTTGCAAAAAAAAAACACTCAAGCCTCTAACCTGTATTACTGCAAGTTTCTTCCTTCTATTTCTAGGTGTCTGTCATGATTGGAAAGGTATTCGCAGTTTTTGAGAACTCTTCCCTCCACTATAACAGCTGATCAAGCAGAGGAAACCATTCAAAAGGAGAGTTTGAACATATTCAAGCTGCATATCATCTTACTGGGCTCAATTACCCTATGTGGTCCTAAATAGTGAAGGATAACCTCAAGGACAATGGCAGATTGTGCAATCTGTTGGGCATGGACCCGGGTTTGAAAACTTTACCAAGAAAGACTTCTGGTACACCCAGCATAAGAAGTCAAACTTTAATGGAGATACAAGATGGAAGCTTATGGTAAACCATCCAGCCAACAATAGGGAAGAAAGGCCCAAACTATTGCTTCCCACTTCATCCAGCCTAAACGGGAATCCAAACACCTAGCAAGACTATTTAGCTATGAAAAAGTGGAGAGGATAAGAACTTTACATAATAAGGGTGAAAATTCTCCTAGTGCTAGCTGATTAGCTACTTCGGATAAGTTACCACAAACTCCAGCTGCAGTTCTCATGATGCTAGCTCATTAGCTACTTCGGACAAGTCACCACAAACTCCAACCGCACTTCTCATGATGCACTCATTAGGTAATTCGAATAAGCTACCATCAACCACAACTGCATTTCTCCTGATGCTAGCTCGTAGCTTTCAGGGGAGATTTCTAAGGAGGATGAACATGATGGTGATCTACTTTCTTTGACTTAAGTTTATCTAAATCTCACAACAATATTGTCCATAAATTCTTAGGAACAGCCTCCTCTAGTTTGTGCAGAAAGGAGAAATTTGTTGGTTACAATGATACATTTTTATCTAATTATTCAAGAAGAACAATCCTTTCAACTATTCACGCAGTTCTAAAGCAAATGAGAAATTTGATGTAAGGAACTCAATCGTGCATCAGCTTCTAGTATAGAAAACTTAAATGTCATGATTTATACCTTTGAAGTGCCCATAAGAAAAGGAAACTAGGGAATGACCTTCAAAACCATATATCCATGGCCTCACTATGACTTTAAATGAGATTTTATCAAATAGAAAATGGAAAATGTTGTCAAAGTAGAGATAGATGCCTTACAGAAGCACAAAACTTCGGATATATTGGACTTACCAGGAAAGGAAAAAAAAATGTGGCCGTATATGGACTTCATGATGAAATATAACTAATATGATGCATTTGAATGATACAAGGCAAGGTTGATAACTGCAGGATACACTTAAACCTGTTCGAGTCATTTTATCTTTAGTAGCTAACATTAGCTAAGAATCCTAAGATCTCAAATATTGGAGGTTATACAAATTTTCTTACATATTGATCTAGAGGAGAAAAATCTATATGGATATTCCTCCTAGTTTTTATTGGTTACGAGGAAAGAAGTTTTCTCGATTAAGAGGAGACATTATATGGACTCAAGTAATCTCCTAGGACACGGATTGGAAGATTCTCCAAGAATATGTTGAAACTAGGATACAAGCAAGGTCAAAGAGATCCTACTCTTATTTATCAAACAATTAAGCACAATGGTGTTGCAATCGTACTGCTTTACGAGAACGACATAATTGTCATATGTGATGATGATAGAGAGAGAAGAAAACTAAAAGACTACTTGAAAGAAGAATTTGAAGTTAAAGAATGAGGTAGACTATTTAGCTACTGAGGTAGCCTATTTCGCTCAGGGGATATTCATATCCCGAAACTGGTATATGCTTGATATTTTAAAAAAGAGTAGGAGATTTGCATTAAATCCAGCAATACTCCGTCTTGATCCAAATAAAAAATTGAAGTTATTGATGATACACCACGGATCGAGGCTAATATCAAAGATTAGTTTGGAATTTGATCTACTGTCCATATCTGGTTTGAGATCACATACGCACTACATGTCGTGAGCCAAATTTATGCATAAGCGAAAGAAAGTTTAGTTACATGCTATATATAGAATATCTACTATCTTAAGAGTTTTCCAGGATAAGGAATCTTATTTACAAGAGGGAACATTATGGCTGTAGAAGCATATACTAATGCAGATTAGTTGATTGAAGATGCAGTTATGGAATGTTGTAATTTGGTGGGAGGTAGTTCTGTAACTTGCCACAGTAAGAAACTAAATGCTACTGCTCTATCAAGTGCAAAAATAGAGATAAAGTCTATGGCCTTAGGGATACACAGGTTATTATGTTTGAAAATACGGATTGAAGTCCTAACACGACATTTGGTATTCTAGAATTGTTAAAATTGGTGTTCGATTTCCAGGAGATAGGCTAAATCTTATATATTTCTTATGTTGCAATAGCATAATTAATAGTATTGTCATTCTAGAACTAGTAAGAATAGATAATCTTAATTAAATGGATAGAAATACAAAACCAAGTCCATCAATACAAAACCGAGTCCGTCAACTGTCAAAAATGTTTTTAATTTCCCTTTATACCTTTGAATCATTTAATATTGCCACCATCCTTCTTCTTTCTTTTTAAATATATTTATCTCATTTCTCTTTCCCTTCTCCTTTTACTTTAACAAATGTTGACCAAAACAATTTGATAAATAAAATTATTTATTTTGTTGGATATATTTTTTCTTTATTTCTCTTCACTTTGTTTTTTTTACATCTCGTACAAAAATTTGATAAACTAAATTTTGTCTTTTGAGAGACATTTGACGAATTTTTTTATAAGATTATGATCTAATGCTATAATAAAAATCACATGATTTACGAAAGTCCTAAATATTTGTTCACTTGATTAGCATGATTAACAGATATCATAACTTCTAACGCAAATAATTTAAAGGCAATTTCGAAGTATGTAGTTTAATATAATTTAATTTCTAGTTCATACCAAATACGGTATTAGATTTTAGATATGTGTCATCGGTCATTTACCAAACATAGAATTAAGAACAAAAGAACTAATTTCATCATATCTCTTATTCTACTTCTAACTCCAACAATTATGCGTACCAAATACTATAAAAGAGTGAAGGCCTAGCCAATGCAGTTAATTACGATAACAAGTCAACTATCAACATTGCTCACAATATGATATAATGTGACATAGCAAAGCATGTGGAGATCGACCTACACATTACCAAATAAAAATTGGACTGTGACTTAAAATGAACACTTGGTGTTCGTACGCAAATGAACTTGCTAATGCATTTACAAAAGGTTGAATTCTTATGTTCTTTGACTACTAGGCAACCTTAGGATGAAGGATATTCATTCATTAGCTTGAGAAGGATTGCTGGACTTACCATAATATTATATTAACTATTATAACTTATGCATTGATTAATCTGTGATATTCTGCAAACCTTTTAAGGTATAAATCCCTAAAATCAAATATTACTATTGATAAGTGAACTCCTGTCCAAAAAAAAAAATAGAAATACTCCTATTATTGACAGCCTTGCACTATACCTACAACTTGAGAAGAAAGAAAGAATGACAGAAAACTATCATTGTACAGTTTCTTAAAAAGCAGAAGCATACATTCCCACAAAGATGTTTTTTTAATTGCCAGCGATCTTTCCTCTTGAAATTCATATCATTTACTGATTATTTTAATGCTTCTGTTCTTTCTTCCAATCTTCTATTTGTGAAGTGCTAAATTAATAGAAAAGCAAGCTCCCTAGTCCCACCCACAATGAGAACAATTCGTTTTAGACCTTATGAGAAGCAGACATATAGAAGATCTGAGTATAAATTACACAATGCACAGGATAATCAAAATGTTGCACAGTACTTTGGCAGAAAGGAAAATAAATCTAGAACAAAAATGAGGAAATGAAAAAACAGCCAACTATTTTAGAAACAGAATCAATTGTATCCCCCATATAAAGAACTGCAGTACCAAATATCATGTTATTCAACTAAAGAAATTAAGTATTCAAATGAGAAGTTGCAGAAAAACACCTTCAAAAAATGTACTGCTAATTCAGCCTGGAAGCCATCTCCCATTTGAACAAGTGCATGATCAGGTTTGTTGCGAAGAATCTTAATCCTCACAATGTTTCCATAGAGGGAAAACAAGTTGAAAAGTTTATCTTCATCTATTCTCTGAGAAGAGAAAAATCTTTTTCATGTTAACACCAAAAGAGATGGCAAGGATTTCACAATTAAAGAACAAAAAAATATTACATTTGACTTACATTAGGATTTAATTTAGATGCAAGGACTGTACACCGTTCATTCGTCCCACTAATTCCAGGTGGCAACCCTCCTCCGAAAGCAGCAGCAATTGCAGCTGCATTAGCCATCTAAATTTTTGACAAAGGATCAAATGCATTAAATGAGATCACTGCAACATGCATATTTATAGAAACCACATCGGCAAGAAAAAAAAACCACAATTATGATGGTATTCTAAAAGGCTCCCCTCCAAAATTGTGAACCATGCATAAAATGCTTATATATTTATCAGTAACGCATGTCCCATTATTAAAATACAATTTTCAGAAGATACTTGAAGCCAAGCTAGTGAACATTCCATGCCATACAATTTGATTAAGGTTTCCATCTTGAAGAAGCAAAAGAGAGAGTAGCAATATCAGCAATCAGTACATTCCACCAAGATATTATTCATTAACACTCTCAGACTATGTCGGAATTGCTGGGAAGGAATACAGACATGCAAAGTTCCCACCCCTCTCTCTCATGTGAAAAAGTTTCAGGTGTTAGCACCAGATTTTGAAACCATTTTATTGTGCCATATGACAACACATACCCATGAAGACTACATATCAATGAGTCTAAGTGGAAATCTTTGCAAGTCATTATCATACATCTTTTGGGGGGGGGAGGAAAGCAATAAACAAAGAGGATCAGCTAATATGCTGAATAAAAAATTATGAAAAAAAATGCTGAATATAATAGCTAGTGCTTTAAACAGTGTCCTGACAATGCCCACCTGTGGATAAGCAACTGCATCACAGAAACAAAAACAAAAAGGTAAATCAGTACAAAAGGCAGAGCTCAGAGAACAAAAAAACTTCCAAATTCAGCAATTTCTCTACCTCCAACATCATATCCAGGCTGTTGCACAAACAGAGGAAAAAAATCAAAATTAAGAAATCATCAGCTAGGAAGGATGTAGAAAAAATAGAATTGAACAACACAGTGAGCATACTTGTGATGATTGGCCTTTCTGTTCGGAGGGGAGATTTGGGTTAGTGAAGTCTCTGGACAAAGATAGACAAAATTTTAACAGTCTGATTGGACAATTAGAAGAAAAAATAGGTTGGTCAAGCGAAAGTTCATAAGAATCTGAGCACCTTGATCGATCATTATTGTAGTTCACTTGCAATTCATCGAGGCTAAACAACAAACATGAAAAGTATATTAGTATTATCAAATAAAAGCAGTACAAATTCGTGCAGATAGAGATACTAGAGTTTCTAAGGTACACACTTTGAGAATTGAATGTCTAGCTGACAGCAACCATCATATATATTCCGTCCCTAGAGAAATAGAATACGGTAAAAATCTCCGTTACAAACAAGGTAGCTTAAGAATTGAACAATTATCAGATGACAACAATATAAAAAATGGAATAATACCTGAAGAGATGTTTTAGCAGCTATTGCATTCTGCTGTAACCGATACTGAATAAGGGCTTGAAAACCTACATACACACAAATAATAGGGCAAAAACTAACTATTAAAACTAAACAAAACTTATAAAGTGCAACTTTATTAGCCATTTTGCCTCCTGG
>MUZT01000691.1:0-14673 GCA_002156105.1 Passiflora edulis | reverse complement strand
AGCGAATGATCCTAACACGGACTCTAACACACTATCTAAATCGCAGAAAGCGAAAAAACTCAAAAATATCTACGAGAAGCTCTCCTTGGAAGGCTTTTCTAACGATCAAATCGAACTCGCTCTCTCTTCTCTCAAAGTAATCCTCAGATTCTCTATTATTTATTGATTCTTCTTTTTTCTTTTTAAGAGAATGAAAACGTGTGGTTTCATCCTATCTGATCGCGTTCTTATTGCGCGGAGCAGGACAACGCAACATTTGAGGCTGCGCTTGATTGGCTGTGTTTGAACATTCCCGGAAATGAGTTACCGCTGAAGTTTTCTAGCGGAACTTCTTCGCATGAAGGTACTACACACACACACACACACACACATATATAGCGTTTTCAGTTATGTCACTAAGCCAATCTTGGCCTTTTGTTTTGTAATGTTGTGATATTTTTGTAAGGTTCTGTTAGCGTTCTATCTACTGCGCGAGAAGATTGGAGACCTGCAGTGGATGTTTCTAGCAGAATCGAGGAAGACAAGCAAAATGTTTCAGTGAGAACCAAGGCGAGGTGGGACGAGGATGATGAAGAGGATCAGTTTCTTGATTTGCGGCAGCCGTCACAGGCTGATTGGATTAGACGGTACATGCAGCAACAGGAAGAGGTGCATTATATGTCTACTTTGTGAACATGTTTTGACTGATTTTTGGAGAACGAGATATCACCTATACTTTCTCAGCTGTTTTAAAGTTCATTACAGTGTGACATGGATTCGTTGGGGAGAGGGAAGTGAGTATGCATTGATAGTGGCATTGTCATATTTGCAGGATGAAGCCAGAAGGTGGGAAGATGATTCAGATGATGAAAGTTTGCCCAACAAAGTACTTTTACTGTTTCTTTATCTTGTAGTAGTACTGAATGCAATAAGAATCAAGTTCCTCTAATGGTTTGCTTCAACTGGATGAGACTGAGTTTAGTAGCTTTCTCCCAATGATGTATTAGTTTTATACTTTTTCTGTGTGATGTTCTCAGCCTATGGTACTAGATAATCAGTTATATTTTTTTGGTGATGTTGTGCATCTGTCTGTAATTTTAATAGGAACGTGAACAGAAGAGTTATGATGTTATCGTCAAAGAGTACAGTGTGGCACGGTTGGAGGCTACAAAGGCCAAGGAAAGAGGGGACAAGAAAAGTCAGGAAGAGGCAGGCCGAGTTATTCGCAAACTGAAGCAACAATTTTCTTCTCTAGGTTAGCTCTACTTCCTGACACGTATTAGAATGTGGACATACTACCAAATTCCCTTAACTTGCTTTCCTCAGCAGGATTATCAGATGATCTATTGGAACGAGATTTTGAGAAGGAGCGTGCTTCCACCTGTATCTTTGAGGATTCTGGTTCCACACCTCATGAACATATCGAGACAGGAACATCATCAGATGTGAACAACAAATCGGCCTATGATGTTGAATCTTCAATTGGTGGAATTTACAGGGGAAATCCATGTTCCAAAGAGTTTCTGTCAGAATCAGTTGACATCAGTACAACCGATGAACAAAAAAATGCTGTGGAAGAAGATGAGGCTGATTTGGAAGTCGGTGATATCTTTTCAGAAAATTCTGAGTCGACTAAAACATTACCTCCTCAACTATTGGAATTACAGAAGAAGGAAAAAATGAGCGAGTTATGTAGTGGAAAGAATTTGGAGAAATTAGATGGCATATGGAAGAAGGTACTCGTATCTGAAATGATGTTATATTTAACAGTATAGACTTTGTTGTGGTAGTATATATGTTTGATGATTCTGAGGTGTAAAATATGCAATACTGGGTATACCATACTGCATATGTATATATGTTCGAAGAATTAGCATGCTGAGCTTGCTCTTAATATTATCGCTTCTCTTTGGCTCTCTCAAGTAGTGTGAATATGTTCATGTTTCAACTGTCACTTCTCTATATGTTTTTTTTACACTTACCAAATGATATCAGGGGGACCCGCCAAAGATTCCCAAGGCTGTTCTTCATCAACTATGTCAAAAGGCTGGGTGGGAAGCTCCAAAATTTAACAAAATGCTTGAAAGGAAGAAGGGTTTCTTATATACTGTTAGCATACTTCGCAAAGCTAGTGGGAGAGGCAAGAGCAGAAAAGCTGGGGGACTAATCACTGTGCAGCTTCCTGACCAGGATAAAATGTTTGAATCTGCTGAGGTGCTTGGCTATCACTCTTCCTTTATATGAACCTTTGAAGTTGTGCTGGTTCTTGAAGTATATATTCCCCTACTTTCATATGTGATCTTCAAGTTACTGTTACTTAAAATAAAAAAAGTTACTGTTACTTTCACATGTAGAACAAAGCCAATTTTAAGAGGTGATATACTAGATGATGCTTTAGAAGACCTTTGGTAGGTTACTCACATTTTGCATTTCCTTCAGCCTCAATAAAGCATTGCCTTATATCTCTGCATGGATTTAACCTTGCACGGATCTATACACCCTTTTTCCCCCCTAAGGCCAACCATGTTGGCGTCTGAAGGAGGCATAAACTTCTTGGTTTGGGATCCTACTCCGCAGTATAGTTGCTTAACAGATGGTAGTTTTCTTGGATTATGGCTGTGTCATCTGAATTATTGGTCCAGAATTCAAGCTACTGCTAATTGATTTCCTGGCCAGTTGTATTAATTATGAGTGATAATTCTTATTTTTCCTTGCTTTGTTCCTTGATTTTTCACAAAAATTTTTGGAAATAAGTGGAATTAGCAGAAACTGGAAAGGAGACAGCCTAAACCTTATTATTCAGATTGCGCATTTAAATATGCAAATGTATGTTGGCTGCAGGATGCACAAAATAGAGTTGCAACATTTGCTCTTCATCAGCTCTTCCCTGATCTTCCTGTTCACCTAGCAATTACCGACCCTTATGCTTCAATCCTTTTACAGTGGAAAGAAGGTATTTTTTCTAATTTTAATCCATATTTGGGGTGATAATTAATGTACTACCACTGATTTTGATCTCATAAGTTCAATATTTGTTTTATTCAATAGTTTTTCTCTCAATATGTGACTCTGCTTGCAGGGGATTTTCCAAGCAAATTGGAAGATGCCGAAGAGGACCGTAGGGCTGGTTTTGTGGATATGTTATTGACTGGAGATGACTCTTCTACAACATCAGTTGCTGATATCATAAATAGTTCCTCAAAAACTTTAAAAGATCCTCATATTGAAGAAATGTGTGATTCAAGTGATGCTGGTGCGAACCCAACACCAAGAAGTATGCGCATTTAATCTTCTTGCTGCTTTGTCTAGAAAATCTACTGACATACCATTAATATTCTTACTGATGTGTTGTTTGAATTAGAACTTAAATGCAGAGGTTATCCTTTTTATTTGACCATACATTTATGTCATTTCTTCACAATCTTTTCTCAGCCTGTCCCATATCCATTATGATTCTTCTCTGCCATTTAGTACCAATGCTTTTAGTGCTCTGCAGCTGTAGTACAGAATGTTTGATTTTGTTAACAGAATGAAACCTAGTGTTTATGTTTTCTTGTCTGATGATTTCAAAACCTTTGACCATACCTTTTTCCAGGAGCCAACAGTAGCAAGGATTTAGAAAGTTCTGATTTGATGTGGGAGCAAGAAAAGAAAATGAAAAATCAAAAGTACAAGGTTGGTTTACAACACGTTGTTTCTTGCTCTTTACCATTAGATTTCATGGCCTCGTTACTTATGTTCTTTTGGCCTCATGTGGATCTTTCTTTGTCCTTTTGAAATTCCAGCATGAAACTCTTTCTTTTTTGCTTATTTCTAAACCGGATGTTGTAGGAAATGTTGAAAGCTAGAGCTGCTCTTCCTATATCTGGATTGAAAGGTGATATACTACAGATTTTGAAGGAGAATAACGTTCTAGTTGTTTCCGGTGAAACAGGTTCAGGCAAGACAACTCAGGTCCATATTCCTTTACACTTGTTCTTGATGCAGTACCCATCTTTAACAGAGCTTGTTTTTCCTTTCTAGTCAAATGATTTCTCCTTTTTCTTTGGTAGTTCATGTTTACCAAACCTACTGCCTATTCTGTAACTAAACTCTTCTGCAGGTTCCCCAATTTATATTGGATAACATGATTGAATCTGGATATGGTGGACACTGTAACATTATATGCACACAACCAAGGAGAATAGCGGTGTGTACAGTTTAATCTCCAAAATTATAATAATTTTTATGTTCTACCATGCATATGTTATCATTTATGAGGTTTGTACTGCAAATAAACATTCCATATCATTTTGTTCAAGTATCTCATACATTAGAAATTAAAAAGTAATATATAAGCACTGTTTTATGGGACCTACGATGTGCATAATGGGTAGGAGGGTAGAAAAGACACTGTAAGAAAAGCTTTGTGTATCCACACTCACTCCGCCCATCAATGTTTGAATGGGTGGCCTATCTATTAGATTCCTTGTCTTTGCTTTTATCTTTTTTACCTTATATTCTAATCCTCTCTAAATCGCCTAGCATCTTATTAAACTAATTTTATTTTCAATTTCTTCCACATTAAAATGCAGTTGGTTGTCTTGTCCTTCTACTGATCAACTCACAGAATATATGATGTTCTTTTCTGTTATCTACTTTATATTCACCCTACAATAATGTATTTAATCAAAGCTTCTTTGCTATTGTCTAATTTTTATGTACTTTCTCCAAACATACAGGCTATTTCTATGGCAGAAAGAGTAGCTGAAGAGCGTTGTGAACCTTCACCTGGTGCAGATGGTTCTTTGGTTGGTTACCAAGTTCGTCTTGATAGTGCAAGGTATGGATATTTGATTCTTATCTCTTGTAGATCCTCATCATTGGGTTTATAGTTTGGCTTCAATGAAATTAGTTTTTATTTGATGGTCCAGTTGTACTAGCAAATGGGAATGCCTATACTATTGTAATGAATGTTTTTTTGAAAATTTATCTTCTATGTACTGCTTAAACTGTGTTTGTTTTTCTTACTAGATTAGGAACATTTGTTCTCTTTTATCCTCTTGATTAGTACTTTTCTTCTTGTTAGCCCTGTAATAACATCTTTTAGTTGTCAAGATCATTTTTTCAGCCTCAATTGATTGCCAATTGATACTACTCTTGATTATCCGTGGCTTATCAACTTATGTTGTTTGTTCTTTGCTTCATTGCTTCTATTTGTAAGTCAATTATTTGGGTGTTCAATTATGTTAGATTATGGTGCATGTTTATGGAATATAACTTATTTGTTACTAATGAACTATTAACAGTTTTCCTTTTTTTTTGGGTATGCTTCATTTTCTCAGGAATGAGAAAACAAAGCTTCTTTTTTGTACCACTGGCATTTTGCTGAGAAAGCTTGCTGTAAGCATTCTTACCTCATTGATTCCTCTGTCTGTTACTGAATTTAGTACACAAGATGACAAGGTTTTAGATGTCAGATTCATTGAGGTTGCATTTTTTATTTTTGTATCTAGCCTTTCTGCTTCTTCATGTATTTCTTGTGTGAGAAAATTTATTTGTTTATGCAATATATTGACTATTTTCTATTCCCTATCATCTGAAACTTGACTTGCATGTTTGTATAACTTTTTCTTGTTATGGTTCTTGCCATTTGCAGGGTGATAGGAACTTGAATGGCGTTACTCATGTCATAGTTGATGAAGTCCATGAACGATCTCTTTTGGTGAGTGTATTTCTTCGTGGCTTATACATTATCACAAACATTTCTATCTTTTGAAGTATATGTCTTCTCCACCTGTGATTTGTCTTATTCTCATACTATTATAACTTGCCAAGGGTTGATTTAAAGAATTATGGAATTGACATCTTAGATGCACGGAATACAAATGCAGTTCTGTGTAAAGGGTGCTGAATTGAGTTTTCTATCAACCGTATATCTGCTTATGTTCAAGCTCAATTTGAGTGAAGAGAGATTTTATCTGATTTTGTATTGGAAGTCTAAGAAAGCCAGATAAATTTGTTTCAAAATAGCTGATTTTTTTGTGGAAAAGAGCATAGTGGATATTGATTTGTCAGAGTGTGATCTGTGATTCATGGTTTAGTTGTCATATGCAGTCTACAAATTTCCTTCAACGTTGATACATCCAACAAAGGCATTAGTAAGAAAGGCTTCTGAAGTAGATGTTTTAGAATACAAAGAAGGCAATTTCTATCCCTCTAGCAAGTGGAAAAGGATTGATCTTTCCTCTATATTGTAAGCCTTGTGTACTCTAGCCAAGGGAGCCTTAGTGTGGTGAATGAATATGATGCTATGTGTTTGGCACAGAAACCAAACAGTATGCTCACTGCAGTTGATGGATGTCATATCTTGTTCTGTTCCTGTTCTTAGACTTTCATCTACTCTATTAATGTGCAATTGCTAGGTTTCCCTACTGTTTTCTCTTATTGGATTTGGATTTACTACCATAAATAGAGGTTATGTTTAATTAATAATGTTGCTTTTGCAGGGGTTTTCTGTTTATGAAAAAAAGTCATCATTTTTTTTTTTGTGTCAGGGGGATTTTCTTCTCATTGTTTTGAAGGACTTGATTGAGAAGCAATCAGCTCGTGGCAAACCAAAACTGAAAGTAATTCTTATGTAAGTTTTTCTCTTTCCTGCCACATGCACCGTCTCTATTTGCTTGCTTTTATCCTCAATCTGATTATCTCAATTAGGTCTGCAACGGTGGATTCAAACTTATTTTCGAGGTACTTTGGACACTGTCCGGTTCTTGCTGCACAGGGCCGCACTCATCCTGTGACAACATATTTTCTTGAGGATATATATGATAGCATCAACTATCTCCTGCCTTCAGATTCGCCAGCTGCTTTAAGATACCAAGCATCAAAAATAGATAAGGTTGTTTTATAGATAATATTCTGAGTATGGTTGTGTTTGTTTGTTCTACCTACTACTTTATTCTTCATTAATTTTCCCCTTTTTTCATCTATACATCTCTATATAGTAATTTCTGCATCTTTGCAATGACAGTTCACCCTGCCTCTTTTTCCTTTTTTTATTATATACTCCTTCCGACCCAAATTTGTGCTAGTTTTCTTGTTGATATCTCCAGAAGTACTTGCTAATTCTGAACAAATATGGCGACTTTTTTTATTTTTCAATTTACTTCAATTAATTTCTTCTTCTACTCTAGTTTGAATTTGAAATTTGACTTAAGTGATTTATTTTGCATCTTTTAACTCTTCATCTGTAAGTAACTAATCTGGTAGCTGCAGAATGGACCCGTAGATAATCGCAGGGGGAAGAAGAATCTTGTCTTATCTCAGTGGGGTGATGATTCCGTGCTCGCAGAAGACCGTGTTAACCCTCACTATGTTTCAAGCAGTTACCAATCATACAGTGAGCAAACACAGCAGAATTTGGTAAGTTTGCTCGGGATATAGTTTGCATTCCATTGTTTTATTTTTTCTATATTAAGCGACCATTCATTATCCTTCTCAGAAAAGATTGAATGAAGATGTCATAGATTATGATCTTCTTGAAGACTTGGTATGCCATGTGGATGAAACGTGTGACGAGGGTGCCATACTTGTTTTTCTGCCTGTAAGTCCTGATCATGCCTTGATTAGTATAATTTTTGAGCTTATGCAAATCTCTTTCAGTATTCTGTCATTCTCATGCTATCGCTGCCCCAAAACAGGGTGTGTCAGAGATTTATATGCTACTTGACAGGTTAGCTGCTTCTTATCGATTTAGTGGACCGTCCTGTGATTGGATTATCCCTTTGCATTCCTCTGTAGCATCAACTGATCAAAAGAAGGTCTTTTTACGACCTCCTCAAAACATACGCAAGGTAAATTCTTGGTGGCAATTGGTGTCAATTCTCCTGCTCCCACTAGAAAGACCAAATGTTTTGAAACAGCATTGTGCAAGTGGTTTTGGATACAAAAGACACTTCTCCTGAAATTCCATCAGCATAGAAACTTCACTTTAAGAGAAGAGACGAACACCTGCGCATTTGTGAATTTAATTATTGTTGAGCTTCTTTTACGCATCAAAGCCACACTCAATGTTATAATGGTGGTAGGATGGACCGAATTTTTACTGGTTTATGATCATCTGGACTTCATCAAACAATAACCTACTGACTTGTTGAAAATTGAAAAGATGAAAGCAAGCCAGAGTATAGAAACACTTTTATTGCTGGCCAAGTGTGGAATGATATATTTCCTTAATCTCTTATATGTTGCATCCATTAGTATTAGTTGTTTTAAACTCATTTAGGAGGTGTTAATCCTAATGAACTGCCCCGAAATGAGCAAAGAATGATAAGAAAAGGAAAAGAAAAAGAAAAGAGAAATTAGGATCTAAAATTAACACCATGAAATGCCTAGAATGAACTGGAAAAGTTGAGCTCCTCTGCCCTGGGGATTTCCCAAGGTGTTGATTTTAACTCACTATTTGATGCTCAACAGATCAAGGCTTAAATTTCATGTCTTTCTGCCTTTTCATCGAAATGCATCAATGATTACTTACTAAGATCTTTTTATCTTTCTTTTTTCTTGTCCAGATCATCATAGCTACAAATATTGCAGAGACCAGTATAACAATAGATGATGTGGTGTATGTGATTGATTGTGGAAAGCATAAAGAAAATCGTTATAATCCTCAGAAGGTTTGCGCTCCTCAGTTTTGTGTTGTTGAAGTTTCTATATTCTGATTCAGAAGTGTCACTTGTATATTAAGTAATACTGAAACTTAGACTTCTCTTTAATTTGAATTTGGAAACATCCTTGATCTAGTAAATCTGTCAACTGCTACCATTATCCTTGCACAGAATCAATATCTCGTTCAATTAAATACACATCATTTTATCTTGCTGTCGGCAAACATCTTATGAGAAACTGATCTTTAGTTCAATATGAACTCAGGTCTTCCGAGAGGTAACTGAACATCGTTATGGTCTTAGTTTTGCAGATTAGGATTTTGATGCTATTCACTGGGATGGAATAGTGAGTAAATAACAGTACAAAATGTTTTCTTAACTGTGTAATAACTAGTTGCCTGAGTTATACTCTTTACTGTGAATCTCTCTGGACCTATTGAACCATAGGTTCTGGCCTCTAACCAATTTTATTGCTTCAGAAATTGTCAAGTATGGTCGAAGATTGGATATCTCAGGCAAATGCACGGCAACGTCGAGGAAGAGCTGGACGTGTAAAACCTGGGATTTGCTTTTCTTTATACACCCGTCACAGATTTGAGAAACTCATGCGTCCTTATCAAGTAATATCCACTTCAAAAGCCCTAACTTATGCTTTGTATTTTCACTATATTTTATATTCTGTGCTCGTTATTTCTTGATTTAACCCTCATCATATCCTGTGTCTTGACATTCCTAAGGTTCCTGAGATGCTTCGGATGCCGTTAGTGGAATTATGCTTGCAAATTAAGTTGCTTTCTCTAGGTCATATAAAGCCATTTTTGTTGAAGGTAACTAATGCCATCTTTAGTCTCTACACTAGATTCAATGGCTTAACTGATGAGATTTTCATGATGATACTATTTGCCAACTTTCAGGCTTTGGAACCTCCTAAGGAGGAGGCCATGACTTCTGCAATTTCGTTATTGTATGAGGTACTCCTTCCTATTTCATGCGATGGACACTGACTATTATTTTTTGATAAATGTAAGGTGGATAGGTAATTATATTAGTTTGCCACTTCAAAATCTAATCAATTGAGATATTGTATCTTGGTGTATAACTTATTTTGTTGTCCACTACTGTAACATCACATGGTTAAACTGATCTTGGATGGGAGTTCAGCTTTGAATCTAATATTGGCCATAGAGATTTTGCTCAACATGATTACTGGAACCACTTAGACCTTGGGGGATAATGCTGATTGGTTTGTCGCTCATATCCTTTAGTTATCCTGTTTGCAGCTCCAGTTCCTTAACTGATGTTGTCACCCATCTTTTGGATTCTATAGTTAGTTCATGGTGTTTTATTATTTGATTAAGCAAATAGCAAAAAGCAGTAGGAATAGAAATCCGTATAAATGATAGTTGGTAAGTTGTTGTTTCTTCATATGTTCACTCAGTTGTCCTAGTTAATTCATACCCTGTTGCTTGTCTGTTTCCAGGTTGGCGCTATAGAGGGAGATGAACATTTGACACCTCTTGGGCATCATTTAGCCAAACTTCCTGTTGATGTATTGGTTGGAAAGGTGTTCAGAAAACAATTTGTCTACCTTATTTACTTTCTATCTTGCCCCCTGCTGTGCTACAGGTCTTCTTGAGAACATTCTCAAATTATCATTCTTTCAAACTGTAGATGATGCTATACGGTGCAATTTTTGGTTGCTTATCACCCATTCTCTCAATTTCTGCATGTCTGAGCCACAAATCACCTTTTGTTTATCCAAAAGATGAGGTCTGTCCATTACTTTACCAATTTGTGATATATTTGTACTCCTATTAAAAAAAATGTTTACGTTCACTCTGAGCTCACCTTTTCTTTCTTGTGTTCTCTAACTACCTTCTTTCATTAATTCTAGAGACAAAATGTTGAAAGAGCAAAGCTCATGCTGTTGACTGATAAGCTTGACGGCTCCAATGTTACAAATGATGGGGACAGGCAATCGGACCACCTTATCATGATGGTTGCATACAGGAAGTGGGAGAACATTTTGCATGAGGTTTGTCATGTTTTGTTTTCCTTTAAAATAAAATGCTATATCGAATGCTTGATTATTAAGCATACGCATGTGCTGGAACAATATACTATGATATGTATTGTCCAGAAACAGCAAGCTCCTATTGTTGAAGTGACGTGATCTATGATATTTTTCCAACTTTTTATTTTGATAATCATCAAGAAAAATGCCCCTTGATGGTCAGAAATTGCTGTCGTATATGTATCTTCAAGTGGTCTCCTAGGAAAATAACATATCCATTCTTGAGAGGTGGAGAAGCATGCCCAACACTGTTTTCTGCTTTTTACTCGTTTCCTATAAGGAAGAGCAATCCAAGGCAAATTTAAGGTGTTTGCTAAGAGCAATTGCTTTGCCATGAAGCTAGCCCAAAAAGCACCACAACACATGCTCTTTCTTCTTCTGATTTAATTTGCTGCAGAACAGTGAAAGTCATGTCCATTCTTAATCATTAAACTTCCATGTAATTTTAGCATCTTTAATTGTCACTTCAATACTGAAAAGTACAGCAAAAATAGTTGTTCAGTACAAACACCTTATTTGGATTTTTCTCACGGCACTGCACTTCAAAAAAACATGGGAGCCAAACACTCCCCGAGTACTTTCAATGAAACTCCAATGACTAACATTCTAGTTCCATTTCTTTGAACAGTCTTTGAGTAACATTATACAGATCTGAGTGGAGTAGAGCAACTTGGGAAGAAAGTTGCTCAGTCTTTGAGCTCTGTCTTTTTTACATGTTAATAGTCTTTGAATTCGAGTTTATTCTCCTAACTAGGAAATATAGTCTGATGAGGGAAGCTTGTTGCCATTGTTATACTTGCTTTTTCACAGAAGGAAAACACATTTATGGTTATTGGTAGGTATTCAATCTGTTTTAGAACTCAATTGCTTTTGGATGTGACTATTGCAGAAAGGAGTTAAAGCTGCTCAACAGTTTTGCAGTTCCTTTTTCTTGAGCAGTTCAGTTATGTACACGATAAGGTTTTGTTTATTCTTTATTAATCTTGTTTTACAATCCATTTACATTCATAAGAATGACATGGTGGTTTTTATGTTTTTGATAATGTGTGGCCATTTCCATCCGGGACCTTCCGCACCTTCAGTGAGCAAATATTCCTCGGCCACAATAAGCAGTTGATTCAGCAATAATGAAACATTCTAGAAAAATCTTTCCTAGAAAGTTGATTATATTTGATATAACTGAAGCAAGAAAACTAAGATAGCTAGACTCTTTAATGCATGTAATGCTGTTTGCTCCATCTTAATTTGGTCTGTCACTGCATTGGGTTCAACTATTTTTTTAACTGTAGGATGAATGGTGACAATCATATTGTGCATGCACATGCACACAGTCTCATGGTTGTACTAAACAATCATTTTTAGTTGCGTTCATAATAGTGATATAGTTTAGGCCTTTGACCTTTTCTATGACTTGTGAGGGATTCTTCCAAGCTAGCAACCATGGAGGTGTTCCTTGTGGGGGAGTGACGGCTTATCAATTTCCATCTCTTTATCCCCCCCTTTTTTATATTCTCTCTCCATGTTTTCATAGTTTTTCTGTAAAAAGCATCTTGGTTTCTGATATATACATGCCTATATACCAGAGACATGAGGATCCAATTTGGAACGCTGCTTGCTGACATTGGGCTCATCAGTTTACCAAAGAATCATCAGGTACCAATTATTCCCACTGGTTGAACTTCATTGACTTGTTCTGAAGATATGCGCAGTTCTCTCATTATGAAGTTTCTGATTTACAAATTGATGAAAATGCTTCAGCATAAAATTGTTAGCTTCTGAAATTTTTTATACCTAGATATCCTGAAATAAAGCAATTTCGAAAACAATTATCTAAAATTTGATGAATATCTTCTTTGTTGGTCCAGATTGTTGGAAAAAAGAAAGAGAATCTTGACAAGTGGTTGTCTGATAAATCTCAGTCATTCAACATGTACTCACACCATTCTTCGGTTGTGAAGGTAAATGACCATTTTGAAATCTAATAGGATTTGTTACTTTTATCTACTTCCTTGGTTGTTAATTGACTTTCTTTTCCATTGCAAATGTTCTGCTGCATGTTAAACTGCTGCTTGAGGTTGTGCTGGAGCTCAATTTCATCTCTGACATTAATTTTCCTTTGCAATAAATGCTGTCATTAAGTTGCATAATATACTTCTGAAAAATGGGCATCTTTGTAAGTGAATCCTTGGTTTATGTGGTGCACAATTGAGCAGTTCTTCGCCCCTTGTTCTTTCTTTTGCAATTCTAATGCAGTGCTATTGTTAGTCCATAAGGTTATTTGGAGTGGTTTGCATAAGGTTCTCTTTTCCTAACATGCAGACTCACCATAGAAACAACTGACACCGTTATTTAATCTGTTTCATTTGTTAATTTATTGGTTGAGAATGCTTAAATTGACAATTAAATGAAACTGGGAAAATATCTGTACCACCATTGTTCAAGATAAATTTGTTTGTATTCACGTTTGTTTTTGACAGTTATTCAGGATATTCTTGCAGGCAATTTTATGTGCAGGTTTATACCCGAATGTGGCTGCTACAGAACAAGGGATAACTGCCGCAGCTCTCAACAGTCTTAAACAGTCCAGCAGTCCTGCTAAGGGTTATCCGGCTTGGTTTGATGGAAGACGGGAGGTCCATATACACCCTTCTTCGATCAGCAGCAACTTGAAAACATTTCGGTACCCATTTCTCATGTTTCTAGAAAAGGTATACCAACTATTAGCCAATCCGCAGCAAGGTTTAGTTGTGGGCTTTATTTAATGAATAAAATAACAATTTCTTTTATAATGTTATAGACATAAACATCTATGGGTAATGGAATTTTAACTTCTCAATCTTATTCTTTACTTGATCTAATATGACCCCTTTGATGAGTTCTTTTGAGAGGGGAAAATGGTTGGAGAATTTAAGATATTCACTTATATGATGAAGATCATCAATTTGAAAAGGGTGACCTTGTGGAAGAAGTTTATGCCTAAAACTTTTGAAATGTTCTGATTTTACTGTGTTACTTGATGCCATGAGAATCCTCTGGAGATAAGACATAACATGCCAAATAGCAGTGTCTTTTTAGTGTTATAAAGTTTAGATTGGTTGCATAAGGCTTTAGAACGTTTTATCTTATTTCAGGTTGAGACAAACAAAGTATTTCTGCGAGATACTACTGTTATATCTCCCTTCTCCATCTTGCTTTTTGGTGGCTCCATTAACGTACAACATCAGGTATGCGTTTTGCATTGTTTCTGTTAGTTGCTTGGTAATTGTTGCCGCGAGTTCCATTACTAAGTTGACAACTGAAATGCGTATAGTTGCACTAGTTTGCATCGCTATCCTTTTGCCACTAGTTTGCATCGCTATCCTTTTGCCATTACTATCAACCTGGGGTCACTTTCTATCCTGTTATCCACCAAGGAGAAAAACATGTTGTATGCACCAAGCTACTTGTGAGGCAATTATCCTGCAACTGTAACAGTTGCGTGTTACAAGCAGATCTGAATGTTATTACTGTATAATGCGGCAACCCAGAGAGAGTTGACTTAAGGGCTTTTTTACTTAATCTTTCTAATTTCTATGAATCATTTTAATTTACAGACAGGACTGGTTATTATTGACGGATGGTTGAAGCTGACTGCTGCAGCCCAATCTGCTGTTTTGTTTAAGGAACTCCGATCAACTCTTCACTCTCTCTTGAAGCAACTGATTCAAAAGCCAGAGGTGCGTTTCCTACACCTTCAGCTAAATAGTAATAGCATGCTTTGGTCTCTTTTTTTTTTTGAATAATGCATGCTTTGGTCTTTTGTAGTTTCCTGCGCTTGGTGATAACATCTTTTCCTCTTAACATCTGACAGGATACTCTTATTGTCAATAATGAGGTGGTCAGGTCTATGATCCATTTGTTGTTAGATGAAGACAAAGCCTGAAGAGTTTGAGATTATCGGTACGGAATTATTCTTTCTTTTTCTTTTTTTTT
>MUZT01000684.1:1388-32907 GCA_002156105.1 Passiflora edulis | reverse complement strand
CCGGGTTGGAAAGCAGAGAATAGCAGAGAGGAAGCTGCAATTGCACCTGTTGAATAAGTTTCAGTTGGAAGAGGGGGCATTAGCGGTTTAGGAATCGATATAGCAGCTTCTCCTAGAGATGGAGTAGCGGCATAACCGTATGAACCGTACTCGTCTGCTTCTTCTTGGCATCAAGCCCGCCCTTATTCCTTGCATCAACAGGCAATCCCGCATAAAGCCTTGCATTCCAGGCTCTCCATCTATTCTATCATCAAGCATTGGCAACGCCGAAATCACTTTGTATTTTAAGTGTCTTTCTTCGATTGGTCCATCAGTTTTCAGTTGTGGAATAGCGCCTAGGGCATCCTCTGGCTTCCATTCGTTGAATACCACTCGATCGGGCCTAAAGTGCTTAGAATGCATCTCAAAATCCCACGAAGCTGAAGCACCCGGTTTACGAATCAATCAAACGAGCCGCAGACGCCAAAGCTAAGGCTTTCAAAGCATCCGAATTAGCATCAGTAGACGTAGAAAGAGATCCTATTCCTGAATAGGTTATTAATAAGAAAGCGCTAACTTGTATATGTTAGATAAGTGAACAGCTGCATTCCGTAAAGCAGTACTTAGCTTCAGTCTTCACAGTCCTGGGCGCACTAGACTAGAATGGATAGCACTGGTCGGAGGTGAAGCTTCTACTTAGACCTTGAATTCCTAACTCCGCTGAAGGTTAAGGAAGAAATCGTATCTTTTCAATATCCGGTAAAGAAGGCTGGAAAGAAGGCTCCAATAGTACCGGTGAGTCGGGCAAGTAGGTAGACTATCCAAATGTGTGAGAAATCGATCGTAAAAAAAGAAGTAGGTTCAAACGTGTTACCGCTTCCGGAATGGATTTCTTTGAGACAAGAAAAGATAAGGGATTTGCTTTTCCCAGCCCTTGTCTGAGAGATTCCTTTCTCTTTTAAAAGAGAATTTTGACCTCAACCTCACTCAAGGGATAAAAGGGACGATGAACTCAGTGGAGGAGAAGCAGTCCTGATGAAATAGAAAGAATGCCCTAGCTATGATCCCATCTAGCCGTGATGCGCAAGGGCCTATATTCAAATGAATGCAAGGGGGTGATTGCCCTCATGGGGATGGGATGAATACGAGCTGTCGGAAGAGCAGCTCTCTCTGAAGCAACCCATCCAAGAATATCTTGATTTGGTAGAGTACCAGTCACAACACTAGAACCAAGTTAGGTGAGCTTGAATGCATCGGTCAGAACGGGTAAAGCAGTTTTTAGAGCGTACTCCATCCGATCTAGGCGTATGGTGGAATCTATCCATACTTTCAAGTTGTGCTTGAGGGAGGTACCCGATCCGTACTATCCGGCACTTTTCCAACTCCAATTTCCTCTTTCAAGTGGATTGAACTCTTTCTAAGACAAAAGGTGTGAGAAGACAGATCTTCTATTTCAAACTTAACATACAGCGTAGAATGAACGAATTTGACCGTAGCATTAGCGCGATAGCTTGCTTTTCGATATGTGGAAGTGAGTACCACCAAAAGCCTTTCACTATCGCTTTTCGGCTTCATATTTATTCATAGCTTCTCACGCAGCCTTCTAATAGAAATGGTTAGGTTGATATTATTGAGGATAGTGCTTGCTTCTAATCTTTGCTATCGAAACCCTCCCCTTCCACAATGAAATATCTCACAGAGAGAGGTTCTGTTCTATGAAATGTTGAAGGTTGACTCCCGTTCGCCTGAGACGCATTCAACCCTTGAAACTTTCAGACTTCAGCTTAAAAGCAGAGCATTTCCCGGGACTACATGGGGGATTTTGATCGAATGAATTTCTTTTATAAGCCACCATTGAAATGTGGTCAACAGCGTCTTTTTTGCTTGTTTTTGATCGCATTGACTTAACTGGCGAGGGTGAGTACTCCGATACAACGGGTAGCGAAGCAGAGCTACCTTGTCTAACCCTAGATTCTATTGGATTCGAAGTTGATCCTGAATCGGTTTAAAACCTGACTTACATCGACTAGCCCATCTTCTTTCCAGGAATGCAAAATCTTACCCTTGAGCAATAGAGTCCTCCCATCCAGGTACCGCCAACGCCTGGTCGACCTTGCCTGATGTATCTGTCAGTGAAGGAAGCATCCATGAGTGGTGCCCTTGGTCTGCACGATGAAACGGGTAGGAAAGAAAGAGCCATATACTATCTCCGCAAGAAGTTCACTGATTATGAGGTAAGGTATAAGGTTCTAGAAAATACCTGTTTAGCTCTTACATGGGGCCTCGAAAGGCCTACACCACAACATGTTGAACTATACGACCATGCCCTTCCCCACCGGTTCATCCCCTTTCTACAAAGCCAACTCCGTTGCATTCCTTTTCCACGAGTGGGCGATGAAGGTTCTATCGGGACTTCCAACCGATGGAACTATCCACCAAAAGGGGCCATAGGCTAGGTTGCGGAACAATTGGGTAGAGGGTCAAGTATGAAAGCTTAGGAGGATTTTCGATAACCATTCTTCAGCCCCACCTTAGTTTTAGCTATTGCGGACATGGGTCTGTCAAGCCACGGACTCTGATACTACAGCTAAGCGAATGTATCCGTCGACGAGACAAACATTTATTTGTCTGTCGAGACTTGATTGATTTTCCAGGAAGACCTGTACTCCCCAAAATCACAGTAAAGGCTGTCGATTTGATAAAAGGGGATGTTTCAACACCAGAAAGTGTCTCTTTCTGCAACCAATACTATTCCACAGCCTTCCCTCTCCTCAGCTTACTTAACAGAGTTGGTTAAATAACTTGATTTCAAGTCCCTGAGTCACATCGCATCCATCTCTTTAGGTGGTTTTTGAAGTACAGATAGACGAGAACTCAAGGCGGGGTTCGTTTGAACAGGCATTTATCAACGATGGAACTAAAATCTATGATATATGTAACATGATACTACCTCTGATTGATTCCGTACTACAAGCGTTGTGTACCATGCTGGAACCGAGTACCAGTGGTGAAGTGGGCGTGCTGTGATACTAAAGAATAGGTCTTCAAAAGCTGTTTGAAAGTATGTTAATGCATATTCCAGCACGTGGTCAGACCCCCGGGGAATACGCATATCCAACTACGACCAGCCCGCAAGAGCCAGCTGCGAGGTTTCACTGAAGGAGTGCCCACGGGTTTCATAGGGCCTATGCAAGAAATGCGGAGGCTAGAGCCCTATTCCCGCCTCGCGAAGCTCTGACTCCGTAAGGGGGCATTATACAGAGGTGACTGGGGCTACGAGTCACTCCACCACACCTTCTTCGAGGTCAGGAACGTACCAGAGAAGTTGTATCTCAGGTCGCTAACAGCTCTTTACCCTCCTTTGAGTGATTGAATACCTAAAGCTTAGCTCGAGCTCGCATTCCTCAATCCACAATATAGTAAGCAAGTCTACTTACTTCCTCTAACAAGTAAGCAATTTCATACCTGATTGCTAGATTAGCCTTAGAGAATGAATTCCCTCTCTAATACCTTCATTCAATTCACTCTGACTTTATTAGAACCTAACTTAGCATTTATGGCGTTCGGGACTCCTCTGTCTTAGCTCGAGCTCACATACGCAATTCCATTTCGTTAGCAGGGCTGGCTGCTGGTCTGAATGTGGTCTTACGAGCCTTCTCCCAGTCCTTTCCTTACTCTGTCGATGGTATGCCTGAGAGGGCGGTCTTTCTCCTTGGCTTGTACTCGAATAGCCTTTTTGTTCGAAATCGAGAACTTCCTATTGCCTTTGATAAAAGGGAAGGATGGAATTCCGTCTGTTGTCACAAGAATAGTTCAAGTTGAATGCGAATAATCGATTGAATCCGATCTTTGAAGACTTGAAGGAATAGTGTCCTAACCCGGCCGATGTAGAGTTCTACCTTTTGGCAGTACTACCTCGTAGGGACTACCAAGCGCACTTCGCAGCATTTCTTTCTTGTCATTCTCGGATACAAAAGCAAAGACTTAAGACCACGCTGGCTCTGCTGCGAAAGGCAATGATGCGTGCCGCACTCATGAGGGACAGCCTATGTTCTTTCAATCCCAAGCCACTCAATCATTCTTCTTTTAGTGTGCCTTCTTCCCCACACTAATCAGCTCTTCATCCTATCTATTTCCATCAGCTCTTCATCCAATCTATTTACTGTTTTATGGCTACCAGAATAGGCCTTCTTTGCATCCAGATAGGCCTTCTTTGCATGGTGTATACTGGTATAGCGGAAGTTACTGACTGAACCAGCAATCTTCTACTGACTGAACCAGCAATCTTCTTCCATCCATTGGGAACAGCGCAGCCTGCCATCCATCCAACCTATCTTTCACTTTGAGTATGTGGTTGTATGTGGTTTTAGAGACCGTCTTCCATATGAAGGTACCCATTCTTTGTACTTCTATATGAGGGAACTCCTTTGTACTTACCATGGTCTGCTGTGAGAGGCAATTTGACATATAGCACCAATCTCCCGAGCAGTAAGCATGTGGAAGTGGTGTGAATGAGCCTGGATAAAGGATGAATTTGCCTTAAAAGCTGCTTGACTTATGGTAAATGGAAGTTGGCTGTCTACATATCATTCCTTAGCTTAATTAGGCTGTGTGTCCAGCCAAGATCCCTTTTGATCATTTGTCATACATCCGTGTATACACCAAAGTGTGAAACGGATTCCATAAGAGCAATAGATAGAATTATTGTTGCAACCATTATAGTCACTGTTTTCATCTTTCCTATTTCTTTATTATCTATTTGGAGTGGATCAAAGGATGTTTGTGGAAACAAATCCCTTACAACTTTATTGATAGGCTCCCCGCAATCGCATGGGCTATGAACATTTGGATGGCTACAACAAATATGTTTAACATAAGCATCTTCGATTGTCTTTATAAAGTCTTTGAGATGGGGTGTACACAGTGCCCCAGGTTGATTTAATAGTTGGTCAGGGGCTAGGCTGATCCATATTGCAAATCCCATTATGATTAAAAGAAATAGATGAAAGCGAAGATCATAGAAAAAGGAGTATTTTATAGCATATGGGAGTGATACGCTTTTGATTTTACTACTTAGAGCGTCTAAACTACTACTTGGAGTGTCTAAAACAACACCAAGCCCAACATTCTGTTTCATTGACTGCAGAAGGGGTATCTTATTTTCAAAAAAACTATTTAATATTCTGTAATTATCAGGCAGATAGGGATGCCCTGTTATAAGACTTTTAATTGAAGTCAAAGGTATCCAAGGTGCTAAAGTATATTTAAGAACACTTCCATCTTGAAAAATATATTTAAAATTCTTACTCCTCGAATAATTAAAAATAGACTTCATATTATTTCGATATGTTGGATTAAGATAATCAAGATTATATTTACGTCGTATTGATGCTTTTCTACCATTCACATAATACCATATTTGTTCTTTTATAGGCATTTGTTGCTCTCTTAAATGCATTATATCTCTTAATCTCTGTTTCTCACTTAAATTCACAGCAGAAGATGAGGAAGATGTGGAATCAATATTATTGGATGAGGAATCGATATTCTTGCTAGTTGTATTACTAGAACTTGGAATTGTATAACTAGAACTTGGATTTCTGTAGCTAGAAATAGGATTTGTATAACTAGAACTTGGATTTGTATTACTAGTACTTGGATTTCTGTAGCTAGAAATAGGATTTGTATTACTAGAACTTGGAATTGTGTTGCTAGAACTTGGTTCATCATATTGTTTGGTTCGTATCTCTGGTTTTTGTGATGTTAATTTCCAAAAAAGGGAGAATGGAAAGCCTGAACTCATACAACGTGATTGAACCATCGGATACATTTGGTATGGGCCAAGCATCTGAACATTACAGAAATTGTCATAAGAATATCTCATCAAAGGATATGGTACATGATTCTTGCGTGAAATACAAAAGGATGTACTTTTATGTAAAGATGAGGATACTGACACATTTATTGTGAATCTTGTACGGAAAAAAGTCATATTTCGATTTTCTCTTTTTTAGCAGTTCAAAAGCAGGATTTTTATCTGCCTATGCTAACTTTCACTCTATTTTTGTTCCCTTGCTGGTATGCTTGGCTTACTTGGATTGGGGTTATGGCGTTGTTGCCATGGAAGCTTCTTTCAATCAAGATTGCATTCCCTTCCTTTGATTGAGAGAATAAAGAATGAAACTGGTTTCAGTGAAAGAAATGAAAGCAAGGGGAAAGATTGACGTAGGTAGATATGCGGAGTGTTTGCAGTGCAGATAAATCTATGTCACGATATGAGACAATGCCTACCTTTCGGAATCTCTTCCTTCCTCTTTCTCCATTCCATGGTATAGTACGGGATGGAATAAGAAATATGCATTTGGTTCTTGCTCTTCCCCTTTCATTTTCTAGGCCCTTCATCTCGAATCGATTTCGTGGCATATTCCGAAAGAAAGAGGGAAAGACTTCCACGTACTAAATAGTTGTTTACCAATACAAACCGCACCGGAGAGACAAGACAGACCGAGTTGCTTTTCTCTCAGTCCAGTGAGGGTTTGCTTCCCACGTGTTCGCGACCGGCTTGGTTGCTTCTTTCCAAGTTCCAGTTGGTTATCTAGTTGTGCGGGATTGCAGAGTCGTTAAGCCAGCGAGTGATTCCCCAGTCCTTCTTTTAGCTTCAAACTAGCTATGCAAGCCCTAACCTAACTCCTATAGCAAGAGTAGTGCTACTAAGCGAAGAAAGGTACCTCTGCATTGATTGACTAAAGCAGGAATTCAAACCTCTATCACAGACAGCCTAAATGCTTTGCTTACTGATCCTAGGAGGCAAACCTAAGCAAGAATAGATCTTGCATTTCCTGCCATTTTCGAGCAGCTGGCGGTCTGCCTAGACCATGTGTTTGGATTAGCAAAAAAGGACTTCCCAAAGTTCATTCGTAATGCTACCGGATTTGGATTGTCTCCACAGCACTAGGTCATGTATTGTATAAGAAGGAGGACCGGGGATGATTCTCTTGGCTGGAATCGGCTCAATAGGCCTTTCTTGGTTTGCAGTAGCTTCCTCTGGTTCTTGATTGGCTTGCTCTTCAGCTTCAACAGCATTTCATTTAGATGATAGCAAGTTCAAATTCCGTTAGACGTGAGGTCGCGGAGAAGTGAATCTGAGAGCTCCTTTTCTGGCATGCCAAAGCAAGCTAAGCGATCTATTCTATCGATTCTCTTCAAAAATACAATGACATAGCCTTACCACATCGCAATAGGAGCTGCAGTTAGCTTGAAAGGTAGTTGAGTGGGTAGGCAACTCAATAGGAATTTTCTTAATTCAATCATCCCTATAAGTTATATCTCGATCTAGCTAGCTGCTAAAGCCGGGTACCAATAGGTTATAGGTGGGAAAGCAACCCGCGTGGAATGCAAAGACTCTTCACCTAGCTCGAACGTGGTTAATGGAAAAATAAGGCGTAGGGGCTGCTTCAAAGAGAGAAGGCGTGGGGACACGTAAGTCTCTGCGAAAGAAGTACACACCGGCACTGGCTCGAATATTCAATCTTTTCTTCTCTTTACCCTGTGGCGCGTAGGTCGGAGTCGAAAAGGGTAGCGAACCAGACCCCTTGTTTCCCTTACTGAACGGAAGGAAGGGTTCCCCTACTCGCTTGCTAATGGACTATAGCCGGAACGAAGGCACGGATTATATAAAAAGTCTTTCCTATTCTCCCAGTCTCGCAGTTGTCAGCTTCTTAGCTTTGGTTTTAGCCCCTTTCTTCTTTATAAGCTTGTTTGTCTTCGGGCTTTCGAGTTGGATATCACCATATACTAGTGCTAGTGCGGGTGAAAGCCTTGATTTTATGGGAGAGGAAGGAATCATTGAGGGCATTCCCGGTCTTACAGTGCATTCATGCAGCAAGATTCAGATTGAATGGACATAGAGGGAACGGGGTCTAGTTCCGGGTGAAAGCCTCTTTCCCAACTTTCCTAGCTAGTCAATTTGAAACACCTTTCCTTATTAGCTGCTTTCCTTCGGGCGAGCTAACTCCTTCTTTCGCTACTCCGCTCCTCAACTACTTTTGAGTCGAGCTAACTCGGTCGATCTAAAACTACCCTCAACCCATCGTATCGGTCTTGCTTGTACGTACCCTCTCTCCTTTTATTTAGTTGAGTACCTTCGAGTCTTTTCCTGCCTCTCCGAACTACTTCGAACCAACCTCTCCGACTTCTTTCGTCTTTTCGGGCTAGTTACTCTCGTATCCAAATTAGCCTTAGCTAGCCAAGCTAGTTCGGTTCCTCCCTTTCCTGCTGGAGATTATTCAATTAGTACCGAACCGCTACTCGAATCCCTTTTAATTAAACCCGATCTGGTTGAGGTGGAATGAATCCTACTATTGGCTTATGGCCTTCCCCGGGCCTAGGGGTATTATGCCATGCCCACTAACCCCCGATATTGATCTTGATCCCGATCCTTATTCAGTTGATGAGGTTGAAGACTCTTCGGCTGATGGTGTGGAATTTCAAAAATTAAGAAAGCTTTCCGCCCGCTACTCTTATTCTTCTTTCACTCCTACCCTATCTATAAGGGCTAGTTCCCTCGGTCAATCAGTTTGCAACTCCGATCCAAGACTGTCAGACTTAACTGACTTGACTGCTTAGCTTAGTCCATCGAGGGAAAATCCTATAGCTACTTCCGGTCGAATAGCATCTGAGAACGTTGTGTCAGCATCTCCGAACCTTGGCGAGGAATCATTCCTATCTGGCTAAAAATCCTCTTAGTCAATCCATTTGAAATGGAACTTCTAGCCACTGGGTCAACGTTAACTCCACAAAGATTTTCGAGTTAGCTTCTGCTTACCTGCATTAGAAGTCAAGTCTTGGTACCAGTTACATACTTTTCTACCGGACTGATTCGTTTTCATTTCCTATCCTCCCCACCCCAAGAGCTTCTCTCCTAAACTAACTGGATGACCTCCGTGCCGTGGAGGCGAAGTCAAGCTGGCAACCTCCCTTACCTTACTTTTAGTGCTTTTAGTATCGCCAATGCCTTCAGTCGAGTTCCACTTTCCAGCTACTCTGTACTCTTCTCTTACAGATGAAGTTAGAGATTTCGCTTTACCAAACCTTCTTCCAGAAGTCAAAGATTTGACAACCCTAGTTAGATTGTTATATTGGAATACAATATACTTAGCTAGCTGTCTTTTAGTCCCTCCTAAACCCCTTCACTCCTCTAAACTTCCTATTCTTACCTATCCGCCTCTCAAACTAATGCGCTTTAAGCCCTTCAATCCGCGCCTAATCCTTTTCAGCCTAGTAGTGCTTGACTTACTCCCGCATCAATTCAATTCCTTCTTTCTCTCTACCCTGATGGTGTTGGTTTGAACAAAGGGTTACCTGCACTCGGAAGCCTTTTTCTTAAAAGAGTTTCTGCTTCGGGGACAGAAGTTTCATTTGGGAAGGTGGTATCCTATAGTTGATCACTTAAGCTTTTAGCTTAAAGGACAGATCTTTGCTTGAACTTAACCCGAATAAGGCCGACAACAATAAAGATAACTAGGTGCTAAGCCTTTATATGAAACCATTTCTTTCTCTCTGGGAATCATAGCCTACTTTCGTACCAAAGGGTTGAGACTTTCCTTCTGAGATGGGAGGAGACTCGCCAACGGAGATGGAGAGAATGTGCTCCTACTATCTTTCAATCGCCGATGCTAAAACAAAGAGGGCGTAGACCCGAGGGGAGGTTGAGTCAGCAGCTAGTTTTGCCGGAATAGGAATAAACGATGCAATTGAATCTGTTGGAGGAATGGCATTAGAGCTATAGACGGAATTAGTCTTAGTCTCAATATCCCCTGCTCTTGTTGAGTCGACTGTGATTCTTCTTGATAAAAGGCGAATGGTCTCGTTATCGTATGAAGTCGTTTTCCCGGCTCGCAAAAGCCCTTCTTCTTAGTGTTCTAGTTGTTGCAGCTTCTTATTCTACAACCTTTATTTGAAAGAAAGTCGTTTCCGAGAAAAGACTTCCTTCTTTTCGGTCAATCAGTAAATTAGAAGGTTCCAAATGAATTGGTGCAGGAGCGAGGTCTCGTTTATGGTTCGTCCTTGCTTGAGAAAGAGAATGGCGCAGCAATAAGACTTTCTGGTTTGAAGTTTAAGGCATAATTAGACATTGTTGGAACAAGAGCATCCAATAAGCCAATTTCCTTCAGAGGGAAGTAGTATGACTGTTATTGCTAGCTCTAACTATGCCCAGCCAGGCAAAATCAAAAACCTATCCGTCAACCATCTAAGACCGGTCAACCATAGTTCTTACTCCGCCTTTCACTCGTTTGCAAACAATAGAATGGCATTCAGGAGTTGAATAAAATCAGCAAAGGTCTGAAAGGAGAAATCTGTCTCATGTCATGGCATGGAAATAGTAAATGCCGCTGATCGTCGCTAATGTTAATGTGTTTCAATAGTCGGAGAAAGAGAAAAAGCTAATCATTGATCCGAAAGTGCCACAGTCTCCTCCCCATTACCTATTATCTTCCTTGCGTGGGATATCTTAACTAGGGTAATCAAGGTCAAATCAAGACTTTGGAAAATTCCTCCTTTATCCCACATTCCATTCACAGCTGCTATTCCGACATAAGGTTAGAGCTAGAGCACAAACTAAACTCTTCGTCTTAATATAAGAAGGCATTAGACATGGTTAAGAGACCGGAATCCTTGATTGAAGTGAAGGAAGGAAGCGAAAAACGGAAACCCAAAGCCAAAGCGGTATAACGAAAGATTGATATCTGTAATCAAAGGTTATGTATGTGCAGCGCAATCAATCTTTTTTAGTTAGACGTTTTCTAACCTGCCCACCGAGACAGCAGGAAAGAAGAAGTCGACTGACGCTTATACCATGCCTTCAAAGAGCTTGTTTAGTGCGCTGGTTACGGTTTCAATTAAACCGAAAGCAGTCAACTTTTAGACTTAGACTCGGGAGATCTGAGAATAACAAAGAATTTGGTCTACTCGGCTGCCTCTATTTCTATGTATGTCATCGTCTTTTTTGAATGAATAAGGGACAGGGCTTCCTTTCCCTTCCGAAAAAAGCTTTGATTGGAGTTTAGTGCTTCCGGGAGATCTTTTATTACCATTCAATTAGAACAAGACTGTAAGGGGAGAGATTGACAGAGCCCCTTTAGAGAGAGGGGTGGCTGACGCCTTAAGAGAAGGAGAGCTGGAAGAGCGGGAATAAAATGAGAAAAGCGACGAACAGCTGTAGAAGCTACAGAGTGTCGGTCATAAACCGGAAGAAGGGCAAGTCAGTACCCCGGTTAAGTAATCGGATGCCTCGTTCCTGACCCCTATCCCTATATAGTAGGAGATGAAGATTCAAGCAAGGAAGGGAATCGAACTCTGTCCTAATTCCTTACTATTGAAGGTCGGGGTTCAGATCCAATAAGGGCATCGTTCGATGATGTCGGGAATTCCTCTTCTGGCTGGTTTGACACAATTCCTTTCGCTTCCCCATTTCCGCGCAGACAAGCCTTCTGGAAGACTACTTTACCGCTCCGTGGGATCTAAGGCGGGGAGCTTGCTTACTCACTTCCATAACTGATCTAACTAGAAAGAAAATCTCTAACTGGTCCTAAGGATAGACGCGCTGGGATAGCAAGTTTGTTGAAAGAGGGGCAGGAGATTCTAGATCTTGAAAACCAGGTTATAGGGCTATATCTTGCCATGGTAGGGGCATTCCCTCTTGTAGCAGTCTCAGTCCACAATCCAATTTCAGTTGCAGAATACAGGTAAGCCTAGCCAGCAGTTGGAGTGTTAAAGGTTGCAGTCCCCGAGGTCAACTTTCTAGATTACCATTCTCAGTCCCATTAGTCCCAGACTCAGTAAAGCCATCAGGATCAGACAAGGAAGCTAGAGATAGCAGATTCTCGTTGCAGGATGAAATTTGGAGTTGAAGTTCTCGTTGCCCTATTTTCCCTTCCTTTAAAGGCTCCTTACCAGATGCTGCCTTGGATCGAGTTGCAGTGCTAATCCTGCTTTTTGAAAAGCAGCTATCTTTTCATCTTCTGGAGTTCGATAGCCAGGTAAGACTTTCTACCAGTCCCAGTCTTTTCTTTGTCTATGGATAAGGATAAGTCGCCTATGGATAACCAGTATTTGCCTACCCTCCTAGAAAATAGAAAAAAAAAGGGTTTTCTTACTTATTTAAATGAAAATGAATATCCATCCATTTCATTTCGGGCTAGAGTTGGACGCTTATATATGATAGGTTCTTTATACATTTACATTCGCTGACTTCGAAGAGAAAGAGAGACTGGCTACTGGCTTGAAACCGTCCTTTGCTTTTACAAAGGGAGCTCTTGTCTTTTTTTTTTGCAGCTTTTTTTGTTGCTGGAACTATGTGGTATGGCTCAGCAACTACTCCGATTGAATTATTTGGGCTCACTCGTTATCAATGGGATAAAAGAGACTTCCAGCAAGAAAGATATCGAAGAGTTGGTGCTGGGTTAGAAAAAAAAAAGTTTATCCGGTCCCTGAACAATTAGCTTTTTATGATTACATCGGCAATAATCCAGAAAAAAGGTGGATTGTTCAGAGCGGGCTCAATGGAGATAGCATCCTGCTTCTTGTGAAAAAAGAAATTGCATATTACATATTATGAAATATGGATTGTTCGAAAAAGGGCTTGTTCTCTTTTCGACGGTAACGAGAAATTGAATAAGAGAGATGAGGCAAAGAAAAGAAGGAATTGATAGAGTTGCGTTGCGTATAGAAGTTCCATACCTTCTTGATCGAGTCAATTGCCTTGCTTTGCTTGTACTTACTTCAGTCGAGATTTCGTTGGTGTTCAGTGTGGTCAGTCTTCTTATCCTATATGTTTTTCAGTTTCAAAAAAGAGAAGGGGAAGAAGCGGGGTAGAGTAATGGTGAACTCATCAGGCTCATGACCTGAAGATTGCAGGTTCGAATCCTGTCCCCGCCTAATCAGTGAAACATTGTTGACCGGGATAGAAGGCTGGTCTCAACCCGTCTACCAATGTCATTTCATGAAGATGGACACAGGCTTGGGGGCGGGCGCCTATCCGACATATAATCGGTACAGCCGGTATATAAGATTCTTACTATGAATCAGAGTTCCACCCTATTCTCATCTCTACTACGATTAGTGCCTCTAAAATGGCAGAGAGTTTTTGAATATCAGAAGTCCGCTGTTAATTATTTTCTTTTTTATAAAGACAAAATTGATCTTGTTCTCCTCAATCATAAAATCGAGTGACCGCTGCGCCCCTCTCCCTATCGGTCGAGCTCTTCAACCCTTCTCCGCCGTTACGAAGTTCTTCTGCTCTCATCTTCAAAAAGGAAGGCTAGAGTAAGGGGGGACTTAGTCTCGTTCCCATAGTTGCCCCCCAGAAACAGGGTTTAGGAATTGTCCACCTAAACGCCCTGAAGAGCATTGGCTCAGTTGCAGCGCACCAACTGAGAGATACACTAAATGTATCAAAGCTCAATCGAAAAAAGAAAAAAAAAGCAAGAAATTAGATCCTTACGTTACGCTCCTGGGACTCCTCGGCACAGGGAGTACGGGCCTTCATCTCCAGGGGAAAAGCATCGAGTGCGCGGGCGCTGCTTTCGACAAAAAAAAATGCATTCATTCTCGAAGTTATGGCGGAATGCAGCAAATCCCCGCATTCACGTAGCTTAGAAGGGGTGCTGGTTCTTCCCTCCACACGTTCTCAAACCGATCGAGAAAGTGAAGTACCAGAGGATTTTTCGGGATTTCTCTTTCGGAAGAAAAAGATTGAAATGACTGTTCAAAATTTCACCTAGACTTTCTAGATTCAAAAAAATTGTATTTTCTTAAGAAATGTTTATTATTATTAGCGTTGATAGCTCTCTTCTTTCAAGCTTATGCCGTAGAAGCTGACATCAGGCTATTGGCCAATTATTTTATCTGCATCTTCTCGACCAAGACCCAGAAGGGGTTCGGATGAACTCGCAAGGACTCGACCCGAGAACTTCCCTCGTAGAGTGGCGTCTTTTATAAGACTCGAGTCTCTCAGTGGAACTAAAAAAAAGAGTTTGAGCTCTTTTGGCTTACTTTTAGCCACGGCTATCCGCATGTGTCCCAAAGTGACGTCCATTTTTTGGTAATGGATATACTCGAGAGAAAAGTGTGGAATTCGACCTCTCCTTATACGCGGGGTCATGGACTCCTTTTTTGTTTAAGACCCCCTTTTGATTTACATTCAATTCTTTATTGAGCGTGATGTGGAATCACCATCATTACACATTCATTGTTAATCTGGCTGCTGGTCTAGCGATCCCTCCTAGCCGCCGCCTAGAGTGCAGCCTGCCTGCAGAACCCTTAACGTAAGTCAAACTGTGCTCCAGACGGGGGAAATGAAAGCAGAATTCGTTCGGATCCTCTCACATGTTCAATCTTTTTTTAGCGGTTTCTCCAGAGATCTTTATCATTAATGCAACCTTCATTTTGCTCATTCATGGAGTTGTCTTTAGTACCTCTAAGAAATATGATTATCCGCCGTTAGTCAGTAATGTGGGTTGGCTTGGATTACTTAGTGTTGCGCGCCTAGGAGGGCAGCGCGCTTTGGGATGCGTAGGAGCTATTATCGCCCAGCCCCCTAACCTAATGCGGCACCGGGTTTGGATCGCAGGGAACCGTAGCATGGGGGACGTCTGATCCTTTTGCCGCCGCAAGGCTGGCTAATCGTACGCAGCAGGCTCGAAGACCCCTGGTTCTGGAAGGCACATGAGTCCGAACGCTATGTTGAATGTGCGACCGACACTACACTACGTAGGTACCTGTGCAGGTGGGGCGTCGGTCGGTCCTAGAAACGGCGGCAGTGGCGCGAGAAGTTAACAACCGGGCGTGCTGCAACCTAGGGATCACCAGGCAGCTCTTTCACTCTATAGGGATCGGGGGGGCATAGCACAATTCTTCTTGGAGGAGGGTTGGTTTGCCCGGGTGACTGATCCTGCCATAATGTACTCCTACCTATTATAGCATCGGCAACCGAAGTCGAGCATACATACGACGATCTTCATGCGTGAATAGCCGGGAGGAAAGAAAGGGCGGTAGATGATAATGAAAAAGGGCGCCGCGTCTGGACGGGCGGGCGGAATAGATGAGCGAAAGGTGCCATGCCATGGAATGGGGAAGATCCCGAGTCTCATGTAAGACAACTAAATGCACCTCTCGTTGCACTCGAGCTCTTCAACCCTCTCGTTGCTGCCGAGGAACTGGGGGACCTTATCGATCGAGCACAGGATAGGCAATTGAGAGAGAAAGCGAGCCTCTTCGTTATGGGGAATCAATGCTCCGGGCCGAATAGAGCTTACCTCCGGCACCTGCCTTTCTCCGGCGCATATTAGCTTAGCTGCGCTTAATAGGCCGCTTTGGCTTCCTCTCTGGAGGCCACGCCACTTTCCTTACCTTACCCACGCTACACTCCCACTTCAAGCTACGCCTGCTGAGCAAGATGCATTGCGATTTCCTCTTCTGTGGACGCCACCGGAATATGATCCGGGACGGGAGGAGAAAGACTTTTTTTTTCGGCGGGCTTTCTCTCGTAAAGCTAAAGACGCCCCAAGACAAGGCATAACTTTTCTTAGGAAGGGGACATGATCAATAGATAGAACCTGGCTGGATCGGGGCTGGGATAGTGGCGCCCATTCCTAACCAGTTCCGAAAAGGTTCGCTCATACTGGAGGGAGCATCCCCGCTTAATGATCGGTCCGCTAGTTCACGCAAATCCGAAGAAGTTATCACGGACGAGCCACATGCAGGGAAACTTGCACGTGTGGTTCTGGCCGGGCTTTCCTGAGGTATCTAATAACCTTGCTTCTGCTCGCCGCTGGCGCACCTCTACTAACTATTGCCCATTTATTCTGGAATAATTTTATTAGGAGGGACAATTTTACATATTTCTGCCAAATCCTTCTATTATTAAGTACGGCTGGTACCATTTCGATGTGTTTCGATTCTTTCGAACAAGAGAGGTTTGATGCTTTTGAATTCATTGTATTAATTCTACTTCCTACTCGCAGTATGCTCTTTATGATCTCGGCTTATGATTCAATTGCCATGTATTTAGCTATTGAGCCTCAAAGTTTATGTTTTTATGTGATCGCAGCATCAAAAAGAAAGTCTGAATTTTCCACGGAAGCCGGCTCAAAATATTTGATCTTAGGTGCATTTTCTTCTGGAATATTATTGTTTGGGTACGACCGGACAACTACCGATATCTCTTAATAGAATATCTTTTCTTAGAATGTTGTTAGAAAGATGTATCTATATATCTATATCGTAAACTATCGGATCGGGTATTACTTAGATGTGAAACTTGCAGACCTCATTGGTTGTGATATTGATCTTACGGGGAGAACGAAATCAAAGAATATATAGACTTGTAGAGACTCTCTATGTAGTTTTCTATCTAGGGCGATCGATCTACATCTTTCCCCATAGCCCTGGGGCTGTGTCTTGATCTCCTACGTGCGAGAGGGCTTGAAGAGCGCGACTCGACTGAAAGGAGAGGTGCGCCAGCGGTGAATCTGGAGATTCCCCTTGGTCTAATTCCACGCCTTATGACGTTTCGAAAAGGGAGTCGGTGTGGCGTAAAGTGAAGATTGAGGGAAGTAGAGAAAAATGCCCTTCAGGGGTATTCCGAAGGTGTAACCTAGGCAACGAAAAAGGGGCCCGATACTTCAACTAGAGGAGCGACCAGTTGGTTCACCAAACCCCGACCCAGCGTCACACGTTTTCCAGGTCCGAAGGGATCCAGTGCCCAACTACCGACTCCTACCGGAATTGCGTTATCGGAGCCGAGCCAGGAATGGCCGTTAGTGGACACCCACCACTTTTCACCGGTTAGAGAGGCCCTCTTTAATACATTAAGAAAAGATGTTCACAGGGGCCAGAAAGACTCGGTCATAGGAACTTAGACTACCTACGCGCTGGTAAACGAAAACCACCTCGACCGGATCAGAGTAAACAACAATGTCGAATCAGGCCGCCCTTTGCCTTTTCTTGAAAGAATTCACACGCGGCCACCAGCTTTCCCAAAATAAGGAGAGATCTGCTGCTTACTGCTCACGAAAACATTCGACCTATACTTATAGTCAAGTCGTCTGCGTATCTTTCAGATCTCCTTCTATGAATCCAATTTCTTGCCCAAGGTTGATGGTCTTGCCTAAAAAGGGAAGAGAGGGGCGCAGCGGTCACTCGACCGTAAGGGATGAGGGACGAAGTGGTCACTCGAGTGCAACGAGAGGTTTGCAGAGCTCTACCGTAAGGTAGAGGGGCGCGGCTAAGATAGGGAGAGAGACAGAGGTATGCAGTCACTCGACCGTAAGGGAGAGGGTGAAGCTCGAGTGCAACGAGAGGGGCGCAGCTCCGGCGACCGTAAGGGAGAGGAGGGTTTGGTTTAGGTAAATATCTAATGCGTTCCCCGACTGGAGAGGTCATTTTTGTAAAATGGTCGGAAGAACGGTTTATATATAATATATATTACCGGCTGGCTGGTTTTTATGCAAAAAAGACAAAACAAACGGGATTCGATTTCTACTCATAAGGAAGGAAGGTTAGATACCTTTGACAGGGTTGTCTTTTTGGTTGAAATGGGATGGTGTTCAAACTCCCGAAATGCAGTCTAGACAGCTGGCCTTCCCCTTTCTGACTGGACTGACTCGGGGAAGGGTCAATCTCCTCCGGAACATGCTGCACAGCCACTCATTCGTCCTGACTAAACTAAATAGTAGAATCTATCTCTCAGCGATTCTTTTCTCCGCTAATAACCCCTTCCCAACCAGCTCGCCCGATCTATTTTGTAAGATCGGCTAATTCAAAGGGTGAATCTGGTCCGAAGTTGTCGGAACGAATCGTTTGCTTTATCGAACAAAGCTTTAGTAGGGGGTCTTGGTTGGCCCCCCTCTTTTAAACCATTCTAGCTGGCGTCGACCCGCTTTGCGATATGAACGGACACGAAGAAAGAACGCAGGCAGCGGAAATGCAAAAGAGAAGAGCAAAGATTCCAGACCCAGAGCATTTTATTGACTCAATCACAAATCTGTTGAATGAAGGTATACTCTCAGTCGCTAGTTAGAAGAAAATCCCTTGACTTTGTTTATGCCCTTATGCAGTAAAGAAAGCAAGTGAGACGGGCTAAGATTCCATTCGAAGTAACGTAACAGGATTCGATGTTGCACCATCTTCAACTCTTCCGGGGATCCGGGGTTTTTCGAGAAAAGGTCCCATCCTTCAATATCATGATTGGGTCAACCAGGCCAGATCATGAGTGAATAGAAAATCGAAAACGTACATAGCTGTTCCAGCTGAAATACTTGGAATAATTCTACCACTTCTACTAGGAGTAGCCTTTTTAGTGCTAGCTGAACGTAAAGTAATGGCTTTTGTGCAACGTCGAAAGGGTCCTGATGTAGTGGGATCGTTCGGATTGTTACAACCTCTAGCAGATGGTTCGAAATTGATTCTAAAAGAACCTATTTCACCAAGTAGTGCTAATTTCTCCCTTTTTAGAATGGCTCCAGTGGCTACATTTATGTTAAGTCTGGTTGCTCGGGCCGTTGTACCTTTTGATTATGGTATGGTATTGTCAGATTCGAACATAGGGCTGCTTTATTTGTTTGCCATATCTTCGCTAGGTGTTTATGGAATTATTATAGCGGGTTGGTCTAGTAATTAGGGGGCGGCCGTTCGGTCGCCTATGATACTAGGACCAATAGGTCAAAAATAGGTTTGTTTGTGCCGCAGGTGTTGAACGATCTACTCTACACAGGTGTGGGCTTACAAGGGCTAGGGCTCAGAAACCTTTTCTTTCATTCATCAATAGGGCCCTGGTCGGTCACTTTTCCGGGCCGGGATCGATAAGTGGAAGTCATAAAAAAGAGATCTTTCTCTTCGCACCTCCGATCAAGAGGAAGGGTAGCTTGTCAAGCTGGCCTATATAAAAATATATATAATATAAAATTGATTTCTATTTATAAGCAAATTCGCTGTCTTTTAACCGGCTGTTCTTCTTTGTCAACGCTACTAAGGACCTATAGGTTCGCCTACTTGACTTATGAAAGATAATGAGAATGGATTATTCAAAAAGGAAAAGGCGCTACTATACAATACATTAGTAGAAGTAAGCGTTAGCCTAGCCTACCCTACTAATGTATTGTATAGTGGGGTGTAGTATAATAGGCGAGCGAGTTAGCGAAGACGCTTAGGCTAATAGATAAGAGAGCGTCGGTGCGTAGCCTTCATTCTACTACGCTACGCAAAGGTTACGAAGTCACTTAGCTCGACGTTAGGAGAGTCAAGGGGGAACGCCATACTTACATAGAAGAACCGCAGTTCGCTGACTTTCTACTTTAGAAGGTCTAACCTTTTGCTCTCCTACTGAAAAGGGGCAAAGCCGCTTCGCACCACTGATAGACTACTTAAGATTCAATTCAAAAGGCCCTACTTAGTTTCGTAAGCCTTTGCCATTGTCAGTCAACTAAGTAGGGCCTGAGGCCCCCTGCGAATCCGTAAATCTGAAGAGCATGCCGCAACAAAAGGATGGTCCCCTATGCATTTCATTCTTTCTGGAAGAGAAAAAAGAAAAAAGAAAAAAGAAGTACCCCCCATCATGGTGAACCTCTCCTTGTGATCGGGATGAGGTAAATGCCTCCCAGCCGGGGGGCAGATCAAATCGGAGTTTCCTTAGGTATCCACCGACCTACAGTTATCCTTAAACTTCCGTGCTTGGTGGAGAAGAAGCGAACAAAGGTACGCTCGCTTGCTGTCTTGTTCTCTGCCGCGAACTGGGATCGCTCGCCAGCTAGGTTAGATTGGAGCAACATTTTTTGAGAACATATTACCCATCTTCGGGGACAAGGGGCGGAACGACCTCTCGATCTACTTACTGCAGCCCAGGAAGAAAAACGTCCGTCTAGGCGTTCCCTGTTGCTCCGATCCCCCCTACGCCTAGGACGTTGTCTGGGCCAAGAGCCATAGTTAGTTGCTGTTTTCATTTGGTTGTTTTTTCTCGTTGTTGATACCGGCAAGACCCAGCCAGATGATGTCTACTGGTTGGTAGTGAGAGGACTCTTAGTATCTGCATACCCAAAAGAAAAGGGGACGCTGATTAAAAAACAAGAATTTGCTTTTTTTTCTTGCTCCCCCTTAGCAGCAGGAAAGGAGTCTATCTATCTGCCTAGCTTTGGTAGATTTCCCCCAACGCAATCCACAGAAATTCCACGAATCCCTTGGTGGATAAGTCCGACGACTCAGCAGCAGTGCGGAATTGACTTTCTTGTCTGGTAGATCTGATAGGGGGCAATACATACCAAAAGGTTCGAAGAAGGAACGCGCATAAGAGTATATAAACGAGTGGTGTAACTCAAACTTAGATATCGACTATACGTATCTCAGTGAGTGAATGAGTTGTCCCTATACGAAGTCTAATCTTTTCGCAACCGAGATTGAGAAGAGTGTTTGAAAGGTGTGATCGAGGTAAGCATCATTCCACCTAAAGGCGGATTCACCTAGCGCTGCCTAGGGAAGGACGACCCAGCCGAGTAGCGACAGGTCATCTACCGAAATCGAGAGAGGTGCTTGTACTCATCTTGACGGCACTGGTCATACATGGCTTGTGGCATTGACTTTTTTTATGATGGATTAGTGACCTTGCTCCCATAAGCAGCAGCCCTTCTGGTGAACCGGTTGAACGGAGGGAGAAGTAGGCCTTGTTTCGCTTGCCCCCTCTTTGAATGTGTACAGTTCGAGCAAGGAAATGGCTAGCTGGGCCGAGGAACCACAATGAACGGGACGAAAGAATATGACCAAAGATAACAGTTCTTTTTTGTGCATGCAAGTATGGCGCTCCTGAGAAAATCGAGATCTTTTAGCTACTTTCGCCTATAATATATAACCCGGACCTGGTGAGGGATACCGGTACCGGAAGCTGGGTTGTCACTTTCGGATTTGGCAGTGGATTTTTCTGTACGTTCGGCTGATCAGACAGGGGGATCTCTCCGGCTTCGATTAGGTCCGTTATCTTGTTCTTTATCAAGCTGTTTTCAATGGAATGCCAATAGGGCTAGGGCTAGTTGTCAAACCTAAGACCAAAGTGGTTCCCTTATTCACTACGTCAGACCCGATTCCCCGGAAACTGGCATACGTAAGTAACTCGGGTTTCCCCCGACCCGAGGGTACCAATCTAAAGAGAGTTTAGTAAGGGCAGTACTCTTCGACTAGCTTTTAGCTTGAGTGGGCAGCATTAGATTCGTTAGAGTCGCTAGCTCTTCTTTCTCTTCCTTTGATACGTCTCCAGACGCGGTTCTACGTCCACTAGATGTATGTATCTGAATAAGATCCAGCCACAGCCTAACTAATAAAGCCGGGAGTGAGTTCAAAATCCCGTTGATGAACCAGTTTAGGATAGTTACCCAGAACGTATTGAAGCTTACCTTATTAGAGAAGAAGAGCCTATGACTCCATATTTAGATTCAATGGTTGAATCTAACAACACATACTCGAAAGAGTTCTGACTCTAAGGCAGCACGTTTATCGCATGCCCGACCCCCAGGACCAATTAAAGTGAATGAAGTTCGACGCAGAGCTTATTTGAATTTAAGGCAAAGAACTGTTCTGGGAGGATTATGCCATTTGAAGACGGGGATTCAAAAGATAGAAGAGCACCCTTTCTCCCCATTTTGGAGAGAGGATAGCAGCATTTGCCAGCTAAAGAGGTGTTCTAGGGTGTTCCCTCTTTAAGAGCCATCGGTGAATTAACAGCTTCGGGTTTTCATAAGGAATTTACGAAGATCTCTTCCTTCCCTTCGGGGTCGCAGTCACTGGCAGAAAATTCTTTCATCCGGTAGTAAAGCGCTAACGCGTCCCTGCTCTCAAATGTAGGATTCACAGATTTTGTTGCGGAGCTCGCTGCTTCTTCAGCAAAAGAGGGTCCGTAGTTTAACGTACCCGGCCCCGTTAGAAAACTATCACAACCAAAAAGACATGGCAAGGCTCATATCACACAGCAGGACATAGACTCATGGGTATGAGGGAAATCTGACAAGGTAATGCTAATTAAATCATTTTTGAAATAAGAGCGTGAGCACAGACAAGAAGTCAAATCAGCTTCCTGAGCTCGAGGAAGAGCTTTGATTTCGACATTGTGGGAGAGTCGGCTATAGGACTATTGACTTATTCTCTAACTTTCCCTCCAAGGCGACTTTGACATCAAGATTCAGACTCAGTGCGATGGCTTGCTTTCGACAAAGATTCCCGCACGTATAGAGTGTCCGGCAGCCCCTATTAGTAAAGGCAAGATCTGTATCTGCCTTTTTAGAGTTCACTGGTGAAGCCTTCAAGGTAGGTACAATGCGAGTCAGCCATTCTTCTTCCGGACCTACGTGTGTAGCATGGTCGTCAGCTCATCCCTAACTATGGATAGAGCTGGGGTAGGCAAAAGCCCATAAAGACCGGTGCCGGCTCGTCTGCGCATACTATTTTACAGATTCAAACTATTGAGAAGGAAGAGTGCCGTCCGCGCTTACTCTACGTTAAGCCTAATCTTAACGTTCTAACTCTTCGTTCTTACTATTACCCGGGAAGGGACTGGCCAAGACTGAAGCTTAAAAGCGTTGAACCTGAGCTATTTAGGGGAAAAAGAAAGAAAAAACCCCTCCTCTACTTCTCCTCCAACAGATGCGGATGAATTAGCTGTTAACATTTGAAGAGCTAACCCCTGAAGTTACTTTAGTCTCTTTCTCACCTATAGATGATAGATGACGAATCTAAAGGTGCCATAATGAAGTCAGTACCAGAAATACCACCAAGTATCCACCTATCGAATTGTATTTTGGTAGCCGGATCAAACACATATGGAGGTGTGGTTGATATCGACCAACCTGCAGCCATATCGTACACTTTCCACACGAGTCCAAACATGACGAGATTCACATCTCGCTCTGTCCTTTTCCATGTAGTAGTGCACATAGGTGCATCAAATAAGTCATCGATAGAGAGAAATTCGTTTAACGCAACAGAGTGATACCAATAAACCCATTTAAGCCACTGTTTAACCCAACGGTAGATCACAGTACGCTCATTGAATTCAAGTTCACCTTCGAAAAGCAATTGCTCTGGAGGCAACCGTAGCTCCTTAGGCTTGAATTCCTTTCGGAGATATGCAATTATCTTACCCCTTAGATAAGGATTGAGAGGGAGACCTCTTCCAATCCAGAATTCTAAAGGTAACTGCCCTTCCCTACTGTTAGGCCGCCGTCAGCCTTTCCCAGCGCTTACTCTGAGTAGACATAAGACGAGATCTAACACGATAGCCTGCACCTCCTAGGCGCTGAAGTACATTAACAGTTAACACCTATTTGGCACAAGCCAATCGTACTCCTAGAACACAATAAGGATCTTAGAGATATAGGAGAGAAATCGACCTGCATTTCCTTGACCCAGAACTTCTTAGCAAACTCGATTGCACCATTATCTGAAATTCTAGATTTATTATAAGATATTGATACACCTAATTTACTAAGAAGCTTTGTGTATTCGGAGGCAACCTTACTATTGGTGATGAGAACATCATCACCAAGAATAGCGTAGGGTATTTCTGTTTAGCTGCGCATTTTCTGCTGCCAACCATACCAGAAAATGGTGTGACAGCGAGAAAAGTGACCAGGAGCCATAGTAGCCGAGAGGCTGTCCAGCCAAGAATGCTACCTCATACTTTGACGTACTTTCTAGCTGTAATAGGATAATCAACTAGAAAGGTATTGAGACCAAGAGTACTGTTAACTACACTAGACGCGTATGTTGGACCAAAGAATAGTTCAAATACGGTATAGATGATCAATAATGGCCACCTATCAGTCGCAGATTTCAGTATCCTTAGGATGCAAAACCTTTCACTTTAATAGGGGCGACTCTTGGTTAAAGGTTCCATCCATAGGAATATGAGATCAAACCTCCATAGCCCATTCATGAACTGGGCGCAATAATCTTTGCTTTACATAATTACATATAGCAAAGATTCTCCTTTTACCGGCGCCTGAGAGTGTCTGTGCTAACTTACCTGTTACTACCGGAATACCGGAATAAGAGAGGCCATATGAGGCCCAATCCTCCTCTCAAACCAATCGAGAGATTCATTAGCAAACTGAGTCTTATTACGGTCAAAAGGGTACAAGACCCATTCTCTCCATAAAATACCAGGTGAAAAGAATCCATCTTGGATTGCACACACATTAGTGATGAATGAAGCCATCTCGTGCTTTCAATTCACGAAGAGATTTTGAAATTGAATATATTTCTTACATTCATCACTGATCACCGCGTATTGACTTACGTAGCGATCTGAAATGGGTGTACTTTTCCAGGTAGGTTCCCATACTAACCCTTGTTTTAGGGGGATAGTATGGGCGAACGGAAGATAAGTGGATATGAGCTTTCTACCATGACGTTTAATCATGTTCGATACCTCTTTTACAGAATCGAGATCTTCAATCGGGTCTACAATAGATTGAAAAGTAGCTTTAGACACTTTTGGTGCTAACTCTACCAATCAAACCATGAGAGCAAAATTCTGACCCACTTATCTGCCCTGGAATCACGACCCCTTCTTACTCTTCTTAACAAAGGGGGTATGATTCTAGGGAGCCCTGTTCGAGTGAAAGACACAGGTACTGATAGTTGATCATGCCTGGAGTATGAATTAGCATAATATCGCTGTAGACATACGCCACACTGCTTTAGGTATAATGCCGTGAATAGCAGACCAGACTTTCGCACCATGCCAACTACAGTTCTCGCAAAATGCACAGAAGCTAAGCCGACTTCAACTGATAGAGACAAGGATACAATTAAAGGGACTCGTAAGAGAAGCCCCTTCAATTGTCGGGCACTTTCAAAAATGCCTCGCCAAGAAAGAATAGGGACCTTCTCAGCACTAGAAAACAGTTTCAATAGCTTCATAATACAATTTTTGACTTATAATATGACCCCCTGCTGCTAATGCTGAGCTGAACTCTAATCATTCTACTCTCCTTTACTGAGATCACGAAGATCCCACGTGGGAAGGCGCCTGTCTTCCAAACAGGTTCTCAATCTTGACTTATCTATTTTATATTTGATAATAGGATTGAGATGAAATTCTTATCAACCAATTACCATGCTTCTAGCTAACACGTTTGTTCTTAACACGTTATGTGCTCAGAAAACCAGTGCGTGAGGGCGGACGTCCTCACCCACCCTGGATGGTGCCAAAGTGACTTTAGTCGGCATAAGAACAAACAACTAAATGGGTCTCCTTAGCCTTTTGTTAGCTTCGGGGGCATAACGATGAGGAAGTCGATTCAGAACACGCAAGAAAAGGGTTGATGGAAGTGCATTTGATTGGGACGCTAGTGAGTTAATGAGCACTGTTTGCATGGTTCCATCAACTCATTCCAAAGTACTTCCCCCATGCGCCCCATTTCGGAACAAGCTCTTGGTGAAAAAGACTGGCGTGTAGTCCGAAAAGCGCCTATGGAAGATCAAAGATTCTCCGTCGTAGTTCTTTCCTTTTTCTTGAGAAAGCTCTGCCGAGTAAGGGTGTAGTCGACACTTGCACTCAAAATGAAATAATAATCGAATTGATGGTATGCCGCCGGATTTATGAGTAGGAAAGAGCACCTTATTTCGAACTTCAACTCTACCAGTGCTTTGAACACCAAGTCAATCTTCATGAATCTATTCTGCCAGTTCTCATTCATCTATGAACTATTGGACAAGCGTTACCACACTAAGCAGCGGAAATCCGCAAAACCCGACTTCAGAAGAGGTGCGGCCGGAAGAGATGGGAAAGCAAAGGACATTCAAGCTATTTGTCGGCGAGAGTGCCGTCAAATGGAAAGGGAATCCTCCTTCCCGCTTCCACAAGAGGGTCCGGCTTATGGGCGTTAAGAGCATGGCCGGGTATACTTTTTGATTCTTCAACTTGTCAACCCCTCCTGCTTACCTTGAGAAAGAGTGTACCCGCTTTAAAAAGCTTGTTCACTTCCCCTTAGATTGGATGCTGGATAGCTTGCACTTGGATCTTTCTCCCCAGCTTCTAAAGTGGTAAATAAGGGGAATTTGCTTTCTATCTGACAGGAAATAGGTTCTTTCATTGATCAGTCTAACTAGAAAAACACTTTCTCATTCAGCGCAGCCTATTTCTTAAGGGCGAACTGATCAACCTGCATGTGTTAAGCATAACGCTAGCCTTCCTTCTGAGCTAACGAGGGAAAAGAGATCCGTTGTTATCCGGCAAGAATAGGGCGCCAAGCTGACTGAATAACGGAGGCGGCGGAAGAGGTCTGACCAAAGGCGTCAAACTTCTTCTCAATAAAATATGGGTCTCACTTACGACGACCTTTCTTCTCTTATGATTTTGGCTACTTTCTTTAGAAAAGGAACTTGCTTACCTGGCGATTGGAAAGCAGTTTCAATAGTTGCATCAAACCAGACAGCTTAGTGAGGGTACGTAGCGCCCGAACGAGAAGGGGAATGCGATTGGCCCCATCAATGGCACCCCTGCCCTGTGAAAAGGCCGATATCACCCCGAAAAGGGGCACAGAAGACAACCAGAGACAGATCCTTGACTTACTGGAAGGGCGAGACCAATCACTAATCACTAAAGGCAGGGACGGGGGATATTCTATTTAAGGCTGGCATCGCGCCGTAACCCCAACAGAGAGGGATTGGATTGCATTTCCCTTGCGCTGGGTCTTTCTCGCCTTTCTATACTATGACTTTCTTCGTGAACTAGTCAATCGAGTTAGCAAAGAGAAAAGTCTATCTGAAAGAGGAAATGTGCTCTATGCTTCAACCACCATCTTTTCCCTGTGTTCTTTTAGTCAGCCTCTTACCAGGCTGGTGGAAGGTGTGAGATCCGAATCACTGTCTTAGTCTGCTTATATTCTTCTTGTTCGGATGTATCACCTACTTCATTGGGAGAGTTCTATCCCTCAACGGGAGCAAGGAAGGATAAAAAACAATCTCAGAAAAAAAAAGAGGAAGAATAGGTTGTTCTTTCCATGCTTCATCTTACATAATTACATTCATAAGCAGGCATGATAGAGCTATATCAGATACAACAGGTGTTGGCATCTTAGAGCCGGTAAGAGAGCTTTGCCAGCGAACCAATCCCATCGGTCGTAGCCAGGTCATTCCAATTCCAGTCGGTGTAGAATCAATCAATGAAGGAAGGGAAGGATTTAATGCTTTCTGTCAAGAAGCACAAAATTGACTGTGAAGTTCATCCTGCATGCCAATGAAAGTGAAAGGTACTTTCCAACAAAAACGGGAAAAGCATAACTCATATCCCGGGCAGCTAAGATCCATAGGATTGGAAGGCCCATCTGAGTTCTACATTCTGAGATAGCTTATCTGTAAACTGTTACTAGTAAACGGATTTCTTACCTGAAATGAAAGACCGGGAGAAGATTGAAAGAGATCTTTTACACCAAAGTTGATTGGATCCTTCTTCCATTCTTGATTTGTCGATAATGCCAGCATGGCATTGTTACGCTTATAGCTAATTCAAATTAAGCATAGAGATTGATTGAAGGATAAGCTATATTTAAACTTTCTTTGCTGATACAGTTAATAGAAACTGATGCCAGTCATGCTTGAACCAGGCTTTGCTTTCTGCTTTCCTGGATTGGATCCAAAAGGTCCTGAATGGGTGACCCGAAGGGAGAGCAGGTTCGCCTTTTCATCGGGTTTGGACATTCAGCTGTTCAAGGGACTTTTTCAGGGAATGCTGAGCGTTAATCTAAGTCTTGAGAGAGACGTTCTGACCGCGGTCAGAGTGACGTCCTTGAAGACCAAACTCTAAGAATACAAATACTGTCAGCCATGCACGGAGAGAGTCAGGCCTTTCTAATCCATATGTCCTTTTTCACAGCGATTCTTTCTTTTTCGAGGTGACTTCTAACTGGTGACCAGAAAAGAGTGGCTAGCGCCGGAGAAAGCGAGATAGTTACATAGATCAGAGAAGGTTTGAGATGAGCTTTTACAATCTTTTAGCCCTGTGAGATATGGTTAGTCATAGCCATCAACCATCCTCCTTGGGATTGGCCCGAAGTAGGTGAAAGACGGTCTCTCGCTGATTGTTCCGCCTGAACGGAGTGTCAGCGGTTCTGAAGAAGAAAAGGAAGAGATAAGTTACTCCTACTAGAAAGGGACCTAGATCAATTCTGACGCTATTACCATCTTAGGCAAAGACAGATTTCCAAGAGTAGAGAGCATGATTTACGGCTACAACCTTAGATAATGATAATCTGAGGAGTCTATCTTATGCTATCGGATTCTCTAACCCTGCTTACTTACCTTGACGCCTACGAAAAAGACCTGCTTATCGAACTGAACTTCAATGAGACTACGCACTTGTGGCACACACGCTATATCATCTCTTCATCCCGTAAAAAGGAAATGAGCCCATTGATTCACCTATCCCAACAGCAGAATTATTGTGAGGAAAGCCCAGGAGAGATCTTAGCCTGTAGGGTTATTCTGACCCTTGGCCTTCTTCTCCTCGTTTTCATTGGGTCACTGCACTAAAGCTAAGGATTTCTTTTATTAGTTACATGAGTTCGATCCCTTTCTTGTCCTCTTCAATCTTTGAAAGCATCTGAAAGTACTATAGGCGGAGGTGAACTAGAGGATAGGCAGCCCAGAAGCTCGTAGCACGATCCCTATTTCTTTGAAAGCTCAGCCAATCCGAGAGTTTGTTTAAGAGTCTTTCTATGGGAATAAAGAGAGGGTACTGATCACTAGCCGAATCTGCTACTGTAGGAAAGAAGATCTATGTGACCAAATTTTCCTGTGATTTGTTGATTCACATCGATAAAACCAGTTGTGTGCCACATACATGGCACGAATCCCGAGTTTCCTCTTACCGATAGGCATCAATCCAAGTCGCTGAGGGACTTAACTAGGAGTTCCCCTCTGGACCTGAGAGAAGAGAAGGTTCGCGATCCAACACAGATTCTAAATCAATATGCATTGAATGATGGTCCATTCCCTGGAAAATTAGGGTAAGCCAAAGGTTCCGTTCACGGATTAAGTAATTTAATATATGATCTTTCTGATTCCGAGAAACCGCATACGATATCAATGAAGGCTAGGAAAAGGAAGAGGGCGGGTTTGTAGCGGAGGTAGACTCTGGGAGTGGGGAGATATAGTCGATGGGATGGGCGGTCCTCCATTAGTCTTCTGTGTTTGCAAGGGTGGAGTCAAGTTGATTGATTTGCGATCGGGTAGGTCTTCCGGAGGTGTAAAAGAGGGATCTTTCAGAGTGGAAGGAGATTTGGAGGAAATGGGAGCTTGATTACACAATCCACCAACGTCTGATCAGGGGTTTTCTTACTTGTGGAAGGTTTGTTGTCTAATCTTGTGATCTCCATAGTGGAGCTTCACCGGTGGACGTAGGTCTACTGACTGACTAAACTAGGAAATAAGCGCTCTAACAAAGCAAAAGAAGGATGCCCTAAGCGTCGAGGAACATGTACCTTGGTCTATGTAAAGATGGCTTCCAGGATACCAATTAGCATCTTTATTAGCAATAAGTTTTTTTAAGTCATTTTGATCGCCCATTGCATTTGAAAACATCCTCATGTGGGATTCCTTTTCTGGTCCCCTTTTCGTTTGATCTAGAGCATTTCTCGGGGTAGTTTTGGATCTCAAGAAATGTTATATCTCTGGAGACAGCCTTTGGGGTATTACCTGATTGACCGACCATGCTTAATAAGCAGGCTCGTTAGGAAGAGTAGGCACCTTGGTTACCGTCAATTCTTTGAATCACATTATTTCAAGAGTCAGAAAATGCCCGTGGAAAGAGAGTCACATTCCCTTATGCTTTCGGTGAAAGGCAATCTTACCTATTAATATTAATATAGTCCTTTCGAAGCTCGATAGCCTAAGGTAAGGATGCGATGCGAGGTTGAGCGTTAGCGAAGAAGGCTGGATCAGGATCTTGAGAATGTGGGAAATAGATTCAGTTTCACGTAAAATACATCCCAAACCCTTAAAATGATTACATTTTTGATAAGCTTTGATAAGCATGTAAGCCTGCTTTCATCGAAACAGGCACGCACAAGTCTGAATTTGTAGGACTTTCTTGGATGGTTCATGTAGGCTTGGGTCTTTCATTCGGGGCCTATTGGGGCACCCTGTGGGCCAATGCGTAGTTGCTTGGGCTGGCTCATTTGACGACTCAGTACATGGATGTCACGAGTCTATTGGCATAGAATATGGAATCTTTTCTACGTAAGCTGGTTGTGCAAGGTTTGTTTGTTCATACAGGCAGTGTGATTTGGGGATCTTTTGTGGTAGCCAGAGCCAGCCAGTTTTTCACTAAATAGGCATGATAGTCTTCAACTGCAGAAAAGTAGTGCGGAGAACTAGTCAGAATTGTGCCTGCCATCAAATTCGGTGACGCATGGCGAGATTCCTCTCTGCAACGCAATTCCCACCTCAATCTCGTGAATGTCCTTCCCAAATCCTAGCGTGACGTGGATGATCCGCCGAATCCTCACCACGATCGATTAGGTGAAACGGTTCCGCAAAGTTTGTTACAGGCAGCGTGGTTATAGTACTCAGATTGTGCCAGCCATGCAATTCGTACTGCATGGCGAGATTACTCTACCACTCTATAAATAGAGGCTCGATAAGTGTCTTCACTTCATCAAATAGAAAAGAAAAGAAATTGAGTAATAGCACGTATGGATATAGCTGATATAAACAGGATTTCTCAAATTGATGTCCAAATGAGTAACCTGCAAAATGCAATTCAAGGGCGCCGTAGAACGCTAAACGCGCTTTTGCTAAGTGTTAGAACACAGGATCCTGCAAGAAAAGAAGCGCGCATTGCCGCTGCCAGAGAGGACATAAGCGATTTGGAGAGGAGGCTGCAAGCGCTGCGGACGGAGAAGGAAGAACTCGTTGTGCGGGTTGCCACCTTCGGTGTCCCGGAAAACCACTAGAAAAAAAATTCTCAAAATAGTGACTTTCTACTTGTTAAGGCCTATCTTTATGTTTCGAAAATAAGTTAAGTAATGTAGTTGGCCTAATGCTTTTAAAGCTCTAGTTCTCTAGTAAAAGGCATATGTGGTTGTTTATGTAATGTAGTGCTTTATGTAGTAGTAATGAAGAAATCTGTTGGATCCATGTTTTTTCTCTACAGGCCTCTTTCATCCTTTCAATCCATATTTTTTTATATACTTGAAAATCTGGGTCACTACCAGCAAAAACACCTCTGAACAAGATTGACGCACCATGCCAAATGTGTCCGAATAAGAAAAGCAAATTCAGTATGTCCAAAAGTCAACCAACCCCTTAGACTGCTACGAAAAACACCATCGGATTTCATTGAAAGAAAAAATGGTTGAACCTAAAAGGAAAAGAACATAGGAATTCATAGTCTTAGAATCGGGTTAGACCGAAATCAAGGTTTGAACTTATCGAACGAGGCCTATTCAACTACAGGAATTTATTCAGGTTCGCTACTTAGATTATTGGATTGGACCGAAAC
>MUZT01000571.1:0-11473 GCA_002156105.1 Passiflora edulis | reverse complement strand
AGTCTTAATAACTATATGAGCCATGAATTTATTTTTTTTTTATATTATCCAGTTATGCTGAATATCTTGATTTTTATTCTATCTCTTTCTATGTCCATCTTCTTGGACATCCCGGTTATAGCCTTTTGTTTGTGCAAATGAAGGCGAGGTACTCATGTGTGATCGCGGATTCCACGGTAGCAGTAGTTCTAGCTCTACATTAGGAGCAGCACAGGGCTCTACCTGGAGGTAGGGACCCCTCCTATAGTACGGTACGATGCAGTTGAAAAACTCCAGCCCAACCAGATCAAACTCATTCAAGAGATCGGTACCTTAGCCCCCTATCCCACAAGGGAATAAGTAGAGTTAGGGATAGGAATCGGAAGAGCAAAAATCTGCATTACTTGACTGGTGTAAGAGAAGTTCGAACAACATCTTCCATTCGATCAAAGAGAGAGGTGCGCCGATAAGTTCCATAGCTTGTACGATCCCTATAGGTGCTTCATATAGCCTACTGAAAAAAAGACTGGGCTAAGGTACCCAGTCAAACTAGTGACTTAAGCAGAGAGCCGGATGAGGGGACTCTTACCCGCGTTCTTAGTCTTATCTATTAGCCTTCCCGGGCTAGGACAAATAGACTAGTTCCTGAAATCAAACCTAAGGCTAAGGGAGCAGGCAGATCTCGAATTCATTCCTGTGTCGGATTCTTCTTTAAGATTTCACTTTCGATTTCAACTCTTTGTTTGTTGTATCGTACTACCCCTACCAGGAATAGCGGTAGGTGTGGAATCAGTTCTGTTCTTGAACCACAACCATACGAGATCGCTTCTGTGCTTGTCTTGTAAAGGGATTGAAAAAAGAAAGGCTTAATGGACGAGTAAGGTCTCTTTCACTTGAGAAAGAGCTTCCCCTTCTATAGCTTATGGTTTGATTTCAGTTTGAGCCTGTTGACCGATAAAGCTCTTTCTAGACGATAAATAGAAATAGGTAATTTCGGGACAGAAGGTGACAAATTCAAACACTATAGCAATAAATAGGCAAATAGAAGGGAATGTTCTCCGTGTCTTTTAGCCCTAACTATCGGACAATCCATTTTTGACGAGAAATAAAACAACGCCAGGGTAATTTTGAATTTAAGCCAATAACTCAGGACGTGGGGGAGCAAGTTTCGAACCCGACACATCCCACGATCCTTTTGAGCCTACGTTCCGGGATTGGATTCATAGAGTAGGAACTTCAAGTCGTGAACGTTCTACGAGGGACAGCTTTTCTCGCTAGGAATTAGGATCCAACCTACGATACAATCCTTTTCTCTTTCTTTGTATAAAAAAAAGAAAAATGAAATTCGAAATGACAAACAGGATATTCAATGCCAGAATCCATCTTGTATAGCAATACGGGGGCCGGAACTGGAACTCAAGGTTCATAGGTATCGAGACTGACCGCAATTGCAGGAATAGGAGTATACTTTCGAAATTCTGTCATCCATTGCGGAACTCTTTCTATTTTTCGTATAGAAAGAAGAAGTCATTGAACCACATTCTAAAATAGCTATATGTTCTGAACGATTGTTTCCTGTTCCTACGGCTAAGTAAGTCTCAGCTCAATTAGTCTAGTCAAGTAAAGGGGCATAGGGGGGACTGTTTCGAAAAGTTTGAAGATAAGGAAGTGAAAGAGTTTCCGTGGCATGATCAGAGCAGAAGACTCTCTCCATGCATTGGTCCGGTTCATGTGGAGATGCCGGTTACGAGTGGAGTATTACACCAAGAATTGACAAGCAAAGCGGATCTCCATATATTTTCTAAATAAGAAAAGAAGGTAGTGTTATATTACTGTAGATAAAGGCTTTACTTGAATGAACTCCTCGGACTCAAACCTGTCCTCCTGAAAGCGGCAATCGCAGAATTAACTCTTTCAATAGCCTAATTGAACAGAAAAGCAGAACAAGACTTGGTGGATGAGAGCAGAGGCGCTAATAAGCTCAAATTCCGTCTTTCTTCTTTTCCAAAATTTCGAGTTTTTAAGTAGTCAATTTGATTTCGGTTCTTCTTTCTTGTGAACATAGGAAGCGGGGCCGAGAGGGTCTGTGAGAGAATCCAGAAAGTTTCCCCCATCAGTCTTAAAACGATTTTTATGGTTTTGATTCCCTTCCCCCGCGAAAGCGGGTTTTTCATTTTATGTTTTTTCAAATTCGACTTCTTTATCAAAAAGGCCTTTTTTTGGGGGGGAATGCGTAGGTTCATATGTTCGATGGGGATATCCGTCTTTTTTCGTCGATGTGGGCGTAAGCATAACATTAAGATGTTGTCCTATAGTACTTCTGGTATGCAAGATTGCTCTCATTCCGTTCCTTTGTTTTTCGTAAAAGCTCTTACCGCGCCACCGTTTTTCCGAATAATGTGAGCCTAAGGGAGTTTTCTTTACGGTTGATTCGCTCTTAGCATGCTTTCGAGATTTGGAATGTCAAGCCCGATTGGCTTAACTAGTTCCCTGGGATCAAAGAAAGAACTTCTAGGAGAACGCAAGAACTTGCTTGATTGAGTCACCCTCGAACTCTGTACTTTGAACGGATTAACTGAACTTGCTCTCGCTCAAGCTATTGTATAAGCTCCTGTTCCCAATGCTATTAGCTTTTTTCCAAAGCCTAAAGGAAAATAGAACTCTGATTAGATTAGGTCAGGCCCGCCCAGTTGTTGTAGATTATATAGATCTTTCGCCACCTTTCCTTCTCCATCATTTCGCTTCCAATTCATCAATATAATGGAGAGGTGTGAGAATCAGATCCAGGGAACAGCTGGAGTTTTGATCAGGATTTTCCGGACTTGCGCCCAACTCGCCTCTCTAATCAACGTAGGGACGAGGCTTTCTAGACATTCTGCTAAACCTGGTCATAGCTAGTGGTAGAGCCCCGAGGTGAAAGGCTTGCTTACCGGGACTTCACTTATTCTCCTCTTCGCCCTATCTCAGGATTTGCACCTATAGGAAGCGGAAGGGTGCCCAGAAACTGCATGCTCCAAGTCTTGCGGTCGTTGAGGACGTACGCTGAACCGGATTAAATCGGTGCCTTAAGGTCGGGTGATTTCGCATTCGTTGTGGCATTGGTGAACTCGAGTTGCCTGTTCGAGCTAGACGGTTTACTGACGTCTTCTTTCCCCGTTTCCAAAGAGAAGTCTCCAAAGGTTACCCCCGGGTGAATTCGGTGTCTGGACTGCCGGTGACTCCTTCGGATTCAAGGCAGATGTCATTTTTTCACTTGTTAGATTATATTACGCCGGGTGGAGTCCCTTTGACCTACTAGCCCAGCCTCTCTATTTCAAGCTCAGGAGAGAGAGTGAGTGCCCGAGGGCAGGCAACTCACTAACTACAGCTTCTATCTCCTCCATTAGACTGATCCTTAGTCCTTCTCCCCCGCAACCAGGCCTTAAGGCTTTCCTTATGAGATGGGATGCTCACTAATCGACTGCTTCAGCCTTAGGCTAGCAAGGCACTGAAAGTGAAAGAAAGATCCCACGTCCCATATGAAAGAAAGACCAGGCGATAAAATAAAGAAGGCTATGGTGAAAGACTAAGCAACTCTGACTACCTGCATTCCTACCCCGCAAGTGAAGCATAGGAAATCCATTAACTAAAACAGGTCTCACAATAGGGGAAGGAGCAAACTCCTATTCTAGCCCCTGAGGTTATCTATAGTTTTTTAGTTTGGTTATAGAAGGGATATTAGTCTAAGTTAGTAGGAAGCCATTCCATGGGAGTTCCACCAGCGGCCTGAAGGTCCCATCCGTCCAGAACTGCCAACTACAGCTTTCTTTCACTGACCTTTTGACTAGGGAAGGGAAAGACACTTTTTTGCGATGAGGCAAGGTGCGAGTTTAACGAGCGGTCAGCATCCTCTTTCTGTTTTTGCTTCCTAGCCCTTTTATTCGTCTTCTTCTTCTTTCTACCTCGAGCGACCTTCCCTTGGCTGCTCCTTGACTACAATTAAGATCAAGCATTGGGACAGATATAGGTGAGCGACTCATGTACTATGTTGAACTTGAATCACTAGAACTGTTCCTGCAACGGCTAAATATTAACTCGAAGTTAACCCTATTTAGGTTCTTTCCATCTCCATTTTTTTACCAATGTATGGTTGATTGATTAGTCTCACGGGCCTTAGCAACTATTGGACAAGTAAACTTCCCTTAATAAAGGACATAGGCTCACCGACCGAAACAACTTTGACAGAGAGGTTAAACTCCTAAAAGATGAACAAAGCGAGCTGACAACGTACCTATCTTATAAATGCCTACTTGGGTAAGAACTAATGAGATTGGAACTTTATTTGATCATTCGCTCCACATTCTTAATGAGATGAGCTCATTCATTCCTTGCACTTAGTTACCTGAATGAATTTCATTCCTCTACGGGAAGAGGCTCTATGAAAGAAGAGAATACGGAACAACCTTCGCCTGAGACAGTGCTTCCTTACCTTAGAGTGGACAGATCCTATCTTTCTGACTAGACAAGCAGCTCCTACCTAATTTGCTCCTGATTCTCAGTAAACTAAAGTTTGGATATTGATTTTTTTAAGACAGTAGATTCTTTAGAACTCCGGAAGAGATAAATATCCCTTAGTCACGTAGGCTAAGACCGCAGGCCATGAAGAATGGTCCCTCTTCTCATTCAGGTAGAGCCTTCAACGAAGATGGATGCCCAGGGGCAGTATACTTCAATGCCCTCTCATTTGCGTTTTTCCTGAAACCAGACGTCAAAGGATAGGCATTATGAACCCTTTATGTTGGCGTGGAATCTTGATTGCTTCTTGGTTTGCAGGAAAAAGGGCTTTCATTCCCTAGTATTAGAACTTGACTTCCTTCGCTTCATCCCTGCAGGCGTATACGTCTAAGCTCTCAAAGACTCGGATTAGTTAACAGAAATGTAATCCAAAGTAGCTCGAGCGAGGAGCACCTATAGAATCTTCTTATCCCTCAGCTTTGAATAGCTAGAAGAAAACTCATTTCTCATTCAGAGCTCTAGTCGGGAAAGTTGATCAAGGGAGAGAATTGGCTGCTAGATAATCTGCTTGAGTAAGATCAGTAGGGGGTGTTCACACCGGGACTGTAAAGAACCCAAACCCATCTCTCATTAGCGAAAGCTATCTACCTCGTTTTGCTGAAGCTCTGCCAGTATAGCACGGTGCTCTTTTTTAGTGTCTTTCTCTATATTCGCTGAACACTTCCAATACCTCACCACACCGATTTCATAGTTCGATTAGAGCAGCTTTCGATCCCCGTACTTTCTCGCTCTTATGGAGTTGTATTCCCTAGGTTATGCAGTTATCTTCCCTGGCCTGACAGTAGTAAAGGGAAAATCACTTGAGCTTTTTCGCCTTTGCTCCTTCTTTCCGGAGCGCGCTAACGGAAAACCTGAGATAACGACGTCTACTTCTTAGCTGCTGTGAAAGTTAGCGTCTTAAAGAAAGTAAGTGCTTGCGTTTGCCTTGCTGAGTGAGACTGATTAATGGCTGCCTTAGGATCACACTTTGGGCGCCTCAATCTGAAGTCTAGTTACATTTCTCCTAAGTCCTTCCTTACCAATAGAAGATAATGTAGTCCATGGTTAGCTGTAAAAGCATCAACAGATTTGAACGCCTAAACCATATATATTATACGAAATGAGTGGTAGGTAAGATAAGACATCAAATTCTTAATTGCAGATCAAAATCATTCCTTCTGTTAAAGTCAGATCATGACTGCTTGCATCATCCGTGTATAAAGACAGGTCAGATTCCATACTTATTGAAGTAATTAAGTTCAGAGTACTGCTTTCCGCTATAGGAGTCGAAAGATGGCAGTCCTTTACCGGTTTCAGTTCCTGGGTCTCATGGGGTGAGTCAGACCTCTTGATATTTTTGCATTAGTAGCATGAGTCCAAGGATCCAGTGTCGTCCTTCTCAGCTCTATACTTAAAGCTTCACTCTTTGATTTTCACCTGCGGATTCTGATTCAGCATTAGCATTCGAACCTAGTATCTATCCTGCTTAGGGGATAGCAGCAGAGAGAAAAGAGTTAGGGTGAGATTCCACTGGTTAACTTTCACCTTAGATGAGCTTAGCAGGAAAGCGGGTGGAAGTAAACAAGAGAAACTATCTTCATTGAATCTAGTTAGCTGGTTCCTACTTTTGTCTTGATTCCAGCATTGGTTCCCCCTGCCCGTGGGATGACTTTGAGCTTCTCGTTTGAGGTGGGCTAAAATTCTCATGCATAGAGATTAGACCGGCTTGGTAAGCCAACAATAGCTACTCAGATGAGTTATGGTTTTTCCCTCCGCAGATTCTATTAGTTTAGTAAAGCGGGTCGGGCAGGGATGTCCAGCTCAATCGATCGATCAGATGCGGGAACCAAGGAAAGGTCGGATGGGTTGGGCTGTTCATATAGATTCTAGAGAATGGACGTCTTCTCGTGCATACAGTTTCTTTCCTGTCGCACTAATATCCGGGATCACGGGCGGTATCCACCGATACGTCCGGCTCATCTACTGCTCTCTCCCCCGAGTTGGTGTTGCTTCCCCTTCGTCCAATATCGGCTGCTGTTATTCCTATCGATATGCCCGGCATGCATAAATGCATTAGAGGGGCTTGTAGCCGATGTACCCTCTCCGCTCGATCAAGATCCGGACCTGCGATAGTCGGTAACTCCATCCGCTGGGCATTTACGTATGATTTGATTGGTCCGGCATTCCACACCTCCGATCGTGCCTTCAATCCCTGTTTGGCATGGGGATGGGATATGAGCATAGGTGGTTTCGGATCCCCTTTATTTGACTAGGAGGCGCCTTTCATTACCTCCACTCTCGTTCGTTTAGGCAGTCTTTCTCATAGGCTAAACTCACTTACAGCAGCAAGTAAAAGTGAGCAATCAGACAAAGCCTTCTACCTTTGTGCACCATCCAATCTACAATATAGTGTAAGAAACGAACTACTCAATCCAACTTAGCTAGCCCACGCTATTTGGATAGATCTGAGTAAATACCGGCTGTCTCGCCTTCCTTTCTGCGTGTACAAGAACAAGTTGAGTATCCGTGAGCGACAACAGCTCATAGCGGAACGATCACCTTGCTAGTCTAGTAGGTCTAGAAGCTAGTTTTTCATTTCTCGCTCCATTATACGTGTAAGGGCAAGCCAGTCTGTCTATTGTTTCCATATGTTCTCTTCGCTCCAAGCTACCAATTCAGCTAGAAAGCCAAGTCAACCAGAAAAGCCAAGAAAGAGCAAGTGTCGTGTGCATGTCGAGTGAGCCTTACTTAGCACCAAGTCGCAAAAATAGGTTTTAAGGAAGCAAGTCAGCAAACTTTCTCCTCTTTGGCCCCTTTTCCAACGCCAAGGTACCAACAAAAGCGCAGCGAAACGCAGACCAGCGCGGGTGGGCGCCACAGCTGTCTTCCTCCATGTGATATCACGCAACAGTGGAAAATCCCCTTATTTACACGATTTCAAAAAGAAAACCCGGTCGATCGGAATACCTCTCTGTAGCACAAACCAACCGACAGAGATGTATCGTCGAAGAGGTCGTCGATCGGAGTACCCTTCCTCTGCTTTTGAGCTTTTAGGCCTCCGGTCAGTAAGGGGTTGACATGAGACCGGATTTTTGGGGAATTCATTCATTTCCCCACCAACCGACCTCGCTTTGGAACTCGATTTCGAACCCCCCTACTTATTTGCTGGATCATCGTTTGTTTCATCCCCGACACCCTCCTTCTAAAGGAGGCACTAAAGCTTTAACTGACCCCGCCCATACTTAACTCTAGAGCTATTCTCACTAAACCGAATCTGTTCATCGAAGACCGCTAACGGAACTCTTTATTGATTGTGTTTACAGAGCCTTACAACTCTTCCTTTCCTCTTCTCGTGCCCTTTCCTAAGGGCCACGTCCTTCACTCTATTACCTTCTAATGGATTCTAACAGCGCAGACTAGGCATCTTTATCTTCTTTCAATTTCAATATTAGTAAAGCCCCTTGTTTCAAGGCTAGGGTTTCCCGGTTTAATTGCTATTTGAATTTAGCAGCATTGGCCGTAGAATCCAATATTGACGGTGACAGACCACTAGATCTGTCGATCGAGACCTTGGTCTTCCTGCAGTGCTATAGGCTTTTGACTCTCTCTCTATGGACTTCGGGCTAAGGCCCTAGATCCTCCACAAAATCCTCCAACGGTGAGACTGAGTGTATTATTTTCTCTTAAGACTACAGAGGTACGTAAAGTAGAGGTCCCTCAATTCAACTATCTCAGAATACTTTTCTGGGTGACCAAGACATAGACTAAGATTCCTTTGTATCCGGGCGCTTACCTCGCTTGTTAGGGATCGATGCTTCGCCTCATCCGTGCTCCTTGGAAACCTTGAGTCTTCAATAGATTAGATTCATCTTAACGTAAAGAGTCCACTTTCTGAATTGAGCTCCTCCTTCCCTCTTTACTAAAGGTAGGGCCTTTCTTTTGTTCACCTGCCTGGACTGCTTTTACTGAAATGAGTGAATCGGACTCTCTGCTATAGCTATAGTAAGCTGTCCCGCAAGGAAAGTCTATGGGCCATACCAAGAAAGCAAAGGCGAAAGACGAAGGCGGCTTCGTCGTCTCATATCTAAAGAGAAAAGTGTCAATCCTCTCGCTATGGCTCCTTCCCTTACTCGACTGAGAAGGAGAGGTCTGATAGCGTGCCTATTGCTTCTTCTACCTTTAGCAGCATCCATCTCACTTCTCTGTGAAGACAATTCCCAGTGAAGACAATTCCCAATCCAGGTTCCCCTTAGGTAAGGCATATTACGAAGACCCATTCGGAAAAGGCTGATATGGCAAGCGCTACCTCACCTCATCAATAGAGCAACCTTCCAAAAGTCTCATGAAAAAGTCTCATCCTTTTGGAAGCAGATGGCCTGTTTTTGACTACATGGGTGTCATAGCAGCTGCGCAGTATAACGAATACTACTTCCTACAGGAAGAACTCTCCAAGAGGTATGGGCACGCCATTGCCAAGTTCTACGATGAAAAGCAAAAAGTGCTATTGAATAATCTGGGAGCAGTGGGACTACTTTGAGGAAATGATCTGCTAACTCTCCCCAGATGAGTCTCTTCCTGAACCAAGAGTTCCGCTTGCACCTAGAGGTCTTGCCTGCTATCCGACCGTATGGGCACCGTTTCGATTCCCGCATTCTAAAGAGATGCGATTCCCAGAAGACTCTTCTGAGACAAATGAGACACCCTTTACATTATAAAGGTGACATCTAAACTCCTTCATTGAGTTGCACTCCATCATCAATCAGTACTCCAAAAAGTCCGACGGAAGTCACATCGTCTACACAAAGAGAGAACTCGTGGAAACTGCTGCCCATCCCCCATCCTGAAGAAGTAGTCGCCGCCATTGCCTAGTCCTTTCCCGAAAAGAGATTGGAACACTTGTCTCCGAGCGTAGTAGCGAACAGATCTTTCTCTTCCGTAGTAGCGAACAGATCTTTCTCTTCCTATGAATGTGCAGCCTTATTCTAAGATACCACTGGAATTGGAGTTGGTCAAGAAGTTCCTTGCTTCAGGAAAGAGAGAAAAGCTTCATTATTATCTTCCTTCTGTCACATTTGCCCTGAAAACAGCCTATGTCTATACCAGCTTCTTCTATAGATGGTCTAACAGGAGCTGATTCAATAGCAAAGGATATTCAACCAGCTGCGGTAACTGCTTGAGCTGATACGCAAACAAGAGCAAAAAGACCGACCGGTTACGCTTACACCAAGAACGGATACTGCTTGACGGGATACGATAGCTGTGAGACTTCTAAGGAGGATAACCTAATTTCAGTATCTAAGTGCCAGTCACGGAAATGCGATCACAACCCGAAATAGCTAATCAAACTGCTATCGAAGTTGACCTACCTCAGAATTGTCTTTCCTTGGCATGGCACCTTGCTTTCGCACTCGCCCTTGAGCCGCGAGAACTACCCGCCTATAGAGCAATTGCATTACCTGAAGAAGCTTTCACCGCTATTTCCTACTCTCTGAAGCGCACTACAGACTCTGGTTCTTGACTAGTTAACCCGCCTTTGAGTGCTTAGAATTGAATAGATTCTTGCTATCTTTTGACCTCTGCGCTCCCACGCGTTTGCGTTCCCACGACTCGTGCCACGTGTTTGCGTTCCCACTACTCGTGCCACGCGGTTGCGCTCCCACGCTGCTCCCACGACTCGCAGTTGCCTTCCCTATGTTCAATCATTTCCTTCCTTCCACAGCGTCTCAGTTCTCTTCCTTTTGAGGAAGATCCGCCATTAGTTAGAACATGAATATCCTCTGTCGATTCCAAAGTCATTGATAGAGTCAAGTAAGGTAAGGTTTGCTACGAATCAAGCTTGAAATCGCCTTCTGAGCCTATTGATTCAATTCCTAGCAAGTCCTGTCTCTCTCTCTCCTTCACTTAAAACACAGCCTATGATGATTCCCTTTCTCTCAGGTCATTCTCTTCCTTTTCTTTATATATGATGTCACTTCCTTCCTCAACAGCTGATTCAAGGGAAGCGGAAAAGATCCCAACAACGGTAAATGTAATTGAACAGCGGATAGACTGACATTAAATGAAATACTTCCTTTCTCTCAAATGTCGGTTAACCTGGGTCGAAATCATCAATGAAATGAGATGCCTTTTCGTTGGCTTTGCTTCCCGCTGCTACCATTTCACCCCTTTCGTCCGTTGCTGACTTTCAAGAGAAGAGTGAAGGGCAATTCAAAAAGTAGATTTCTCTTCTTATCCCGCTCTAGTGGCTTTAGAATATTCATTCTTAATCTAACACTAGGGAGAATGAAGAGGATAAGCAGTGCTCAGTGATTACATAAGATATTAATTAAGCCAAAGCTAGGAAATAAGGCATTGCAGAGACTGTTTGATTACCCAAGGTAACTTCTTTCCCAAAGCACCACTCCTGCAAGACCAGATTGGTGGGGCATGAAAAAACCTCTTCCTTCGACGAGAGTAGGGGGGAGAAGTAGCATATTTTCTACTGGGCTATTCGGAGACTTCTGCCTGCGAGTCAATTGCGGTGACCTTTTTGGGGGTTTAATAAGTACAGTGCCAGTTCCACCCAGTATTAATAGGGCCAGTTTCATTCCCTGGAGATTGAGTTGGAGGTGGAGTTTCCGGGGTTTGAGTTTAAGAAGTTGGCAAGGGATCTAGTTTCAGTGCCAGTGAGTAAGGAAGCGGGTGAGCTCTCAGGTCTGGGGGTTAAGGGCTAGCAGTACTACCTGTAAAAGTCAAGGGCCTACTAAGCTAGTTCAACAAGAGAAAGGAAAGTAAACTAGAGAAGTCAAGCCTAGGGGGGTTCTCTGCCAGCCAAGTTACCCTCTAGCCATCGAGCTTAACTCTTCGAAGTAGGAGTAATATTATTCCATCCTTCAAGACCTACCTTGATAATCAAAACCGTGAGGCCAGTGCTCCTAAGTTGGGCTAGCGCTTCAATGCTCGCTGACTTCGACTCTTGCGC
>MUZT01000552.1:0-30915 GCA_002156105.1 Passiflora edulis | reverse complement strand
GGGTGAACCGGGATTGTACGGCGGGGGAGAGTGTAGCATCTCGGTAGGTCCGGGATGTTATTGCTGGATACTGCTCTGATTCAGCTCTATTGTTCTGAATAGTGAGCTTTCAATCTTCATGTTCTCGCCTCCCCCGTTTGGGCCCTCGCTCGAATCGGAACCTTTATGCGTTGGTAGGCTTTCGACTCAATCTAAGAGCCTACCTATACCTATAGAAAAGACGCCAATCAAAGAGAAAGTTTTCGCATGGGCTCATCATCTGATGCAGAACTTCTTTCATAACCACCATCCATCACCAATCACATTCCACATCCCACTTCAAACTTTTCGATTCCTCGGGTAGCCTCCTCTATCTCTAGAAAGGCATTCCAGCTTCAGAGGTAGGTGAGCCAGGTCAGGAAGGAGTTTGACTGCTGGGATGGGATCGGATCCTATTCGAAGCACTCCACCACGAATAAGAGTCTTCGGGTTGGATAGGAGAAAAAAGGGATAGGTTTCCTATCTAATCTATAGGGCGGGCTTTCAAGACAGAGATGCACTACTCTATCTGCTTTTAATTGATAGGGGGGCTTTCCTAGAAGGAAGTCAAAAAATCAATAGAAAAAATCCCTTCCCGGCCCGACGGGACTCTACGTCTGGGTCTTATTCCATCTCAAACTCGGATTAGGAAGAGTGCCCTTGAACTACAGATCAATCATAATAAACAATACAAGAAAAGAAATGGATTCTCCTGCCGGCGAGGCGAGAAAAGGGGAGATAGGGAAGAAGAGATTAAGGATAGATATTCACTCCACTCCATAGATAGTGAACACAGATTTTGGTTTCATTTTTCCATTTTATGAAATTCAAAAAAGGGTCAAAAAGGCGGACATTGTTTTGACTCTAAAAGTGGGGCTGTGCCCATTCCATTCTCCCTCTTCTTCCGCTTTACAACGGGAATAAGGAACCTTAGAATTCACCCTACCTATCCATGAAAAAATGGGATTTTATAGGAGTGGTATGAAGTTGCTCGACTGAAAGGAGAGGGGCGCAGCTCCGGCTCGACCGAAGGATGAGGGGCGCAGCGGTGACTCGACCGTAAGGGAGAGGAGGGGAGCTCCTATATCCTATAAAATAGCAGAAAGATTTGGATGGAATGTCCTACTCCTGCCTGAGCTTTCCGATCAACTAATCCCCTATTTCAAGGGCATCTCTGTGTTAGGTAGGGCCAGGGATCTCTGATTAGTCGAATGAGCCCATCCCTCTGGCCTATCATTTATTGGTCGATCCGGCTGGCGGCTCCTGCATCTCCTGCGTTGCGTCTCCATGGGGGCCCTTCATACAAGTTTGCTGCTAGGAGCCCCTCTAGTCGAATCAATAATCAATAGAAGTCCCAATAGAAGTTGACTGACCCGGCTCGTCAATTTGAGCAGCCGGGATATTGAACAACGAACATTTGATTGAATTCCTTGCCAAACCCTGGGATGAGAGGGAAGGTCGATTTGACTCGAATCCTGGACCTGATCTTGAATCCTACACCGGTTAATGAGGCGATGGGAGAAGTTTTTCTTTTTTCATTTTTTCATCAATGCTGGCCCAGTCGAGGCTCGTCCATGCCCAATCCCAATAGACAAACCTTCGATCCGCCCCTAGCTCTAGAATCCACCCGTCTTCCCCAGTCCCTGAAAGCCCTCTTCTCCTGGGCCTAGCCCTCTTTCTCAACTCGAGTATGAAGTTCAGCGGCTTTCATCGTTGACGAACACCTGCGCTAATAAGACAAAGAAGTGGGGAGTCTATGCCTTGAATGAATCAGTAACAACGGATTAGTGGAATGAGAGATCAAGAGACGGATAGGGGGGGAATGGCCTATCAATCATTGGTGGACCTTCCCTTGAAGGGTCCCGGAGCTCTCAACTAAGTTGTTTAAGTTATAGAATTCCATCTCTAGTTGGGGCTTTCGGTTCGAAGGTTAGAAAATGTGGTGCGGGTTCATCTCTCTTGACCAGTTCAGGTTCAAAGGAAAGGGTGATCGAGGGGACCCAGACTTGAGATCTCTTCTCTATGGTGGGAGGTTTTTTTCGTATCTTCAGTGTGTTGGGGAGGCCAGGGAAAACAGATTGGATCGAGAGGCGATGCCTATGCCTCTTCTTTATCGATAGAATTCCCATCATTTACAGTCTCCGGCGAAGGAGCCTTATCAAGTTCAAGTAAGCGAGGCACCGAACATGTTCTATTCTCAACCTCCATCCGTCATTAGTAATCTCAATCAGCTTTTCCTATTCACTAGTACACTGCGCGCTACAACTAGCAGCCCCTTTACTAGTAAGGGAAAACGCTAGCGCGCGACGGCTGAAAAGCCAGCAACTTGTTAGGAGTAGGTTTTGGTTTTGGCTTGTCCCTTTCTTATTATATTCTAAGTCAGAAAGGTTTGGAACCCTATACAAGACAAAGGGCTGCTTGCTGCTCGCCTCTATCTCTAAAGGAGCTTATGCACTCTACTCGCTGCCTACTCCACTCGTTATCACTAAACGACGAAGCCAAGAGCGGAAGGAGGGACTTGAACCCTCAACCTCAGCCTTGGCAAGGCTATGCTCTACCATTAAGCTATTTCCGCCAGCTACGGTAGTGACGAAGCACTACTGAGCAATTCACGTATCACTTGATACGGACGACTTCTGTTTTTCCGCCGGACCACACTGAAGACCCCCGATCGAGCTACGAGCACGAGTAGGTAGGCTAGGGGGGGGCGGCTGGCTGGGCTGCCTTTTCAATTAATCTCCGGCCGTTCAGTGCCGCTATTGGTGCGAGTTGTAAGGAGTCTTGGTTTCGAGTCGAGCTGGGGCGTCATTTCATTCTCGTAACGGGAGTGAGTGCACCGCAAGACCAGACAAGTTACTCCTTCGCCTCCCTTCCATCTATATCTATAAGGGCGGCATCTGTCTTTTAAGTTAAGTCATTTCCTAAGACGGCTTCTCTTATTCTACGACAATCCAAGCAGCAGCTCTACAAGTCCGCTCGGAACCAGTCGATTCCTGAGCCATTCGTTCTCCCCTCTCGGTTGGCCTTTGCCAGCCACTAGAGCAAGTAAGAGAACCTACAGTGAATGAACTTAAAGAACCGCAGATTTGGATCGGATTGTACACCTTTGTGTCTGGCTATGTATATGGATGTGCATAAAGAAGGGACGGGGCATCTCTCTCCTTTTTTTTGGGGGGGGGAAAGAGAGAGGGAATAAGCTGCAGCGGCACCTCACGAACTTCTTACTGGGTCCATCCTATAGTATAGCATTTTCGAGTGTTTGGATGCACTTGTTTTGTTTTCATATTCCTGCGCAGTTAAGAACCCAATTTTCCCCAAGGAAACCACTTGTGTCTTTCTTGGATATGCTCAGCCCGGGTATAGATGCTATGACGTGAAATCCAAGAGACTCGATGTATCCTTGCATGTTTTCTTTAAAGAGGTCGCCTCATATTTTGCTTAACCTAATTAATCAGCCCCGGGGGAGAATGGTGATGGAGATGTATTGCGGCCTTCTCCTGTTCATTAAGTCGAACCCCTTTAAAGAGGAGCAGTTGATGTTACGGATCAGCCTCACTCTTCAGGCCAGCATCTTCTGCCGATTGTCAGCCTGTTCAGCTGACCGATGAGGATTCCAATCACCCGGCACAGCATCTTTATTCTCGGCGGAAATTACAGTCTGTTTCCCAGGGTAAGACTACTCTATAAGATCAGCAGTCTAGCCCAGTTGCTTCTCTTCCAGTCGCTTCCTCAGATTCTGGATCCCTCTCTCAGGTTTATCGATCCTCTCAACTTTCTTATCTTGTTAAAGTCTTTTTGTCTTATCTTATGTCCCCAAAACATCGAGTTTACCTCATGTCAGTTCAATCTTCTCATGAACCTGAATCATTTGCTGAAGCCTTCAATCATTCTTGCTGGAGAAATGCTATGCAGGAAGAAATCAATGCCCAGGAAAAAAAGAATAAGACTGAGTCTCATTGCCTGCAGGGAAACAAGCTTTAATTAAATCAATGGGGGCTGCAAGTGGATTTACCAAGATCAAGCAAGCATAAAGTAGATGGCTCAATAGAGAGAGAGATACAAAGCTAGATTAGTAGCTAAAGGATTCCTTCAAGAATATTGAGTCGAACCCCTTTAAAGATAGGGAAACCCTTTTCCCTAGGTTGCTAAAATGACCACCATTCGTGGCATTCTTGCTTTGGCTGCAATCAAAAAGTGGCCCTTATTTCAACTTGACGTGAATAATGACTTTCAACAACATAAGGGAAGGGGGGATTCGCAAGAAGAAGTTTCTATTCAGCCTCCTCCAACTCCAGGCTTCTCTTCTCCTAGGAATCCTAACTTGGTATGCAAGCTCAAGAAAGCGATTTACGTTACGGCCTCCGACAACTAAAGCAGGCACCAAGAGCTAAGAAAGGGGCCTGCTTTCAGAAATTTAGCTCGTTTCTCACTGCTTTATTTTTGATAAAGGGTTCCACTGTAGCCGTGCGGATTCTTCCATCTTTGTTCGTCGACGTCATGGTCGTTGCCTCATTCTTCTTTTATATGTTGACGACAACATTCTCACCGGCAAAAATTCTGCTCTTTTATTCGATTTCATCAAGGAGCTTGGCAACCTGTCTCTTTCATCCGCTGCATTACTTTCTCAGCATGGAGGTATCTCGCTCTACCTTTGGACAGTTTTCTTTTTAGAAAGGCTAACCCAAACAAAGTAGACTCTTAAATTCTTATCTTGTCCATCTTGCCCTGCGCTACGCCTATATCTCCGGGTGCCAAGCTATCCGCCCCTACTCTTTTAAAATAAAGGAAGGCAGGCTGCCCTGACGACCGACGCTCTACCTCGGGCTTTTTTTCTTGGTCGAAATCTCATTTCCTGGAGCGCTAAGAAGCAGCCCCTTACTCACCTCTTAATCTATAAAAAAGCCCTCTTAGTCTTAGTAATAGTAAAGCGAAGAAGCAAGCTGCTAGAAGTAGCGCGCTAGCATTTGAATATATTTGGAAATAGAAAGTCAAAGCTCTTCTCATCGAGAGTAGGTTCTTTTCAGGTACAAAAAGAAAATCAACATTTGAGACCTCTATTTACTTCTTTAGGGCTTTCCGTTTTCCAACAGCAAAAACACATTCCCTCGGCCTCAGATTACAGTCGAAGTGCCATTGTCCATATATGAAGAACCTAGTTCTTCAATCATATCTGCACCAAATTCTTTGGAAAGGAAGAAAAGATGATGCGAGGACCCCAACTATCTGAAATGTTAGAAAACAGGGCCATAGTATAGTTTTGACCAACACTACCTTTTCCTGATCATCACGGCTTTTTCCCTTTGCCCTTCTTTTATGGGCACTCAAAACTCAAGTGACCTTTCTTCTTGCAGGATCAACACTCTATGTTTTTCAGGTCCTTCTGCACTCACTTTGTGCTTATTCTTCTTTTGAAACATATTCTTTTGCGCAGCATTAGTCTTTTCAGCCCCACATTAAAGGTTCAAATCTCTTTTCATCTTCTCTCCTTTCAGTCGAGTGGCGGGCACTCGAGCTCTTCAACCCTCTCCTTTCAGTCGAGTGGCCGCTGACGCCCCTTCAGCCATGCAACACTGTGCAGAATTTCCGTTTTTTTCCTCGCCAAGGAATTCACCTACGGAACATCTCCTGTGAATTAAGGCGAGTCAGAGGAAGAAACTCAACAAGTCGAACCCCTAACCCATCTCATAGCTAACAACTCAAGCAATCCTCGCTCTTTTCTCAATCGGCTAAGCTACTTAGCTTGAATACGAACTCGAACAGGGATCTTCTATTAAGTTAAGTAAGTTAAGGGATTCACCCTTCTACTCGTGCTTCTTAACCAACTCTCACTCTTTCTTTTCTTTTTTAAGTAAGATAAGAGCGGGGAATGAAGATTATCGGAAGAAGGAGACTCACTACTTTTCTCTATGATCCTTACCAACTATCCTAGCCATAGTTCTCTTAACCTTTAGGATGATACAAGTAAACCAGACCTTACACGAGTGCTACCAATCGTGGAAGAACGAGCCTCGCTGCACCGCTGCACCAATATAATGCAATAAGCCTGACGTTCGGGACGAACTGAACTCACTGAGCCGGGACGGAAACCCGGAGGGAAGCTCTCCTTTCCGCTGACTCCTCATTACCACTAAAGAGATGCGAAACATGAGGTAAAACGAAGAAAGTCAACTCATTCTCTTACTAAAGGGTAAGGTGCTCCCCTTTATTTGCTGCTTCTCCTGCTGATGTTTTGCTTTCATACGATTTATCCGAGGTAGAATGCCGGATTGACTAACCTTGCTTTCACTCTAGCTACCAACTCGACAAGTCATTCTTTCCTTACCCTAAGCAAGCACTTCTTTAGCAAGAAATGCATCATTTTCACATTCACACGACCAACTAGCTTTATTTCAGGTGAGCCCCTGCTGCATGTATAGGTCTATGAAGCATGCCGGTCTTGGAAGACGGGCTACTTCTTTCTCGATGCCAAAATTGCTTTGTTTCGTACCCAAGCTAAAGGAATGCATCCCAAAGGAGGGCTATGCCCCCTACCTATATCTTTCTACTACTGCCCGCCTCCGCCCCTCTCCCTATCGGTCGAGCATCCGCCTCCGCACCTCAATTCCTGAACCAAAGCTAATTCAACTACCATCCTTTAGAGATGGGAGACGACTAACTAAGCTAATAGTTATTGCCCTTTACTACCCTGTGATGTCAACTTCGGATAGCTTCTCTCACTTTAAAAACGTTAGCAAGAAGAGCTCTGATTCAAGGGAGCAGGGCCTATTGCTTTTCGTCTGGTATGATTTCCAAAGGTGCTAATGCTGTCGATTTCTTCATTGCTTTGATTCTATTAGCCGCCGAAGCTCACTTCCTTTAAGATGCCGATGGTATTGAGAGACTTTCAATCCCCTCTGGTTCTTTTCTATTAGTTGAATCCCTAAAGCAGAAGAAGCGAAATAGTAAAGGTCCATTCCCTCAGTGAAAACCTTGCCTTCCCTTCCCCTTGACAAATGTTCTCTGAAATTCGATTTATTTGGTAAGATAGAACCCAACCCTCAAAAATTGATGCGCCTTTCTTCTATTCTCTGATTATCAATCCTTCTTTCTTGCTGTCTGCCCATTCCTTCCAGGCTACAGGCAGGAAGGCGTAAGAAGAGCAGACGAAAGGAAAGAGAGAAGCAATGCCAAGCTCTACAGGAAGGTGGAGCACTCAGTAGCCCAGCTCAATAATCACTTTCTTTTTTTCCGTTTCAAATCCGAGCAAGGTCTCTCTCTTTTGTTCTTTCTGGTTCCTCTTGGAAGATTGAGCCTTTCTCAATCAATCTGTCAAGGTGGTATCTGAGCTTCAACCCAAACCAGGATAATACTGCAATAAAAGCAGTTCGATTTCCTCTTCTTTCGGGAGCTGTGGAGGTCGGAAATTCGCTTTGCAAAAGCAAGTGGCATAGGGTTGAAAATGGATGACATTACTGAGATAAGATCGAAGCTGCTATACGCCCTATATGCTACGACATCGACCTAAGTACCTTACCTTAATAGATCGAAATCACTACTGATTTAGGTACATTCTGGCAATAAGTTCAAGACGAACCCTCCCTACCGGACACCCTTTAGGCTCGATTCGATGCCAAACCCTTTCTAGCGGTTCAGTGAATCAACCGGAAGCAAGTCCAGTGCTTCCTGCTAATCCAAGCGCTTCCCCGGGGGCGGCTCAAGAGGCCCTGCCGCTGGCGCCAGCACAGGCTGAAGTTGCCCACTCCACTCCTAACCAAGAGGAGGTTGCGGCACTCCGAATGGAGTGAAAGCATAAGCAGTAGGAAAGCTTTGCCCGGTCTTGACGAAGCACCAGAAATAGAGCCAGTGGACCTTGTTGACCGAGACAGTTTGAAGGCTAGATCGGGGATACAGAGCCTGTTTTCCTAGTTGGTGACCCAGTCGACCGGTTAACCGACCGCATCAGGTGAAATAAGGACCCAATCTTCCTATCAAACTGATAAAGATCAGTTCCAGAGAACAAGTTGTTCTTAATTTCATATCCCCCTGATACGATTCTCCCATAGAATGCCCGACGACCAAAGACCTTCCAGTGAATGTATAAAACACAGTAGGAATTGGTACGACGAGAGGCGCGCAAGCGGTTAAACAAGAACGTATGTTCTTGCCCCTCTTTTCATCAACCACCTTGAAGTAAATCGATGTGTAGGGAGAGTTTTCCAAGTATGGTCCAGGGTCATCCCCTGGTGAAGGGGAATCCGGGATACATCAGGTAAATACCGATTGATAACTTATCGAAAATTTTCCTTTATTTCGCCATCGCCAATAATTTGATCTTGATCTATGACACTGTTTTTTTTCCTATCGGATATATAAGATGGAAGAGATCAAACTGCACACCTTCGGTAACACTTCATAACTGTTATGGCAATGGAACATTTCATAGAGGAAGAATCGAAGATTCCTGTTATAAGGAAACCATGTCTTTGAAGAAGTCTTTCCATTTCTCCTTGTCTGTCTATGTACATGCGCAGGGGGTCCCCTTGGTGTCAGTGGGCAGAGAGAGTTCGCTATCCGTTGGATTCCCATTAGAAAGAAGGAGTTTACTGTTTGTTATCTTGATTGGTTCGAAAGAACCGTACTTCTCCCATTGTAATCAGGTTAAGTCGATTCCACAGGCCGTCAAAGGAGAGGAGGGAACAGGAATCCCTTTTCTATAGGCAACTATGTCAGCTGTAGCGCCCCGTTCATGTTCATGACTTTGTCGGGATACCACAAGATGGTACATTCCACCAGACTCGGCCTTTTTACTTGCTAGTTGGAAATGTGCTATAACTTCAACTACCGATGGGTGGCCTTTCGTCTTGCTCTTTGACACTATGATATGCTTGTTCGATAGGTCGTTATCCGCCGAATTCGAGTTCATAACATCCATACATTTGGACAAATTCCTGTGTGCCTGTTATAAAGATTCTATGGACCTCCTATTAGGGACAATTCCCGGGCCAGCCTACATAACCTTGCCTTGCTTACCAAGCCACTGTTCTTCGATATGTATCCTTTCCAAACATACAGCCTTCCCAACAATGTTTATTGATTCGTTCCAGCGCACAGGTCTGTCAAACTCAGAAAGCTGGCAATCCAATCTCATAAAGGGGTGCCTTTCCCGCGGAACGTCCCGTGCTCTTCCTCGGGGCTGTGCTCTTACCAACCCTTGAGTACATTCCCAGATCTGTGAGGTTAGTACAGTGAGTACGTGGGAATAGCCCAGTAATGACCTTTTCGACTATGCTTTGCCAGTGCCAGTAATGGGAGGACTTGGATTTTGCAAATCGTGTCCTGAACGGGAGACATAAAAGGCGCCCTTATACTGACGTGGTGCTTGGACGCCTATCAAAGTACGGAGTGGGGGCTATGCTCATATGGATCAGGTAGGATCCTTTCCTACTAAGGAGCTTAACGACCTTATATTATGACCCTCTGTGGACCCCGCCGACGAGAGCTTTTCGCAAGATGAAAGCCGTCCACAAGCAAGGAGGATGGTATTTCAACGGATAATGCGGATAGAGGTTATATACTTTCTTATGTTATGTCGTTGCTTTAGCGACTCTTGGGACCCAAAGGGTCGGTCCATCGCTAATTGGACTCCGTGTTCCACTTGGACACTTCGTGTCTTTATCTTTAGCCAAGGTTTGGTATCTTTCATACGGCGCAGACTCCAGGAAGAAGGAAATGGAATTTATACGATTCGTAGCAATACTCTTAGACCACTGAGACAGCTTCGAATGAGAAAATGATAGAAAGATAGAAGGCAGACGGGTATCAAACTATTCCAATTACAAAGCAATTAATTAAGAGTACGGCGATACTGATAGATCAAATAATAGAGGTAACCTTAGCATCGATGTTTGACAGGGTGGGTCGCTTGAGTGTCAAAACCAAGCGGTGGTTGTTTTTCCTTGGCTTATCGCGTATGCCTATTCCTCCTCCTCATCAAAGCGAGCCTTAGAGAAAGCCTAAATTTGCCGATGTGGATTGAAAGGAAGTTGGGGATAAACATAGATCCTTCCGCCTATCCGGAGTGTTGGATATAAAGCAATGGTTTTTGTATTTATTATTTCCCGATCACTGGAAGCAATCTTCACTACGATAGAACCCAACAATGAGTTTACGAAGGCTTCGAGTAGTGCGAGATAGGCTAATCACCAGCCCTGGATTGTGTTATAAGGCTGAAATAGGTTAATTGCCTACGACAAGAACGAGTGAATCTAGTTTCGAGAGCATGCCTTGGGAGGGGGCGTAGAGTTTCTAAGTGAAGGCAAGCGCAACTATCTATTTTATATCCTCCCTGTCAGCAAAGCAGGTCCGCTAGAAAGCCTACCGGCCAGAAAAGAAAGTCCTCAAGAACGGGAAAGCCGACCAAAAGACTATTCCATAACCGACTCTTGTTGCCGAATCGAAGGGGCTTGGCTTGTACCATTGATGCTGCGGCAGTGCCTAATTTGCTCCTGCCCCAGACAGCTTCGAGGTTCCCATCGATCAATTACAGAGGTTTCAACCACTGAATTTGCTTATGCTCCCCGAGTGCTCTTTCTCTTTTTACGATTCCTGTTAGCGTTAGCGAATCTGCTGCTTGAAGGTTTGAAGGCGTAACCGCAGTTATTGATTGAATCCGCATCTGGCAGCAGTTTTCACGTGGCGAATGGGATAGCATTCCCTTTCCTTTTGATTTGGATGCCGGAGCTTCTTCATCAAGAGGTAAAAAGTCAATAAGTGAAAGACTGACTCTCTTTTACCCGTTTGAGTATACTACTATTGAAAAAAACTTCGCCGGCGAAGCCTTTATCTTATAGAGGGTGGGCGGTTTACTGAGACTCCATCTAACAAGATCCCATTGGGCAGTTTAAAGACCTTGAGAAACAACTAATACTAGAATAGAATCTGCTAGAATAACTCCAAGGGCCAAGAAAGATAGTTCTTTATGAGTTCTATTTGAACTAAGCCGAATCGCTATCTCTGAAACGTCGTACTCTCTTTATCTGAGGATTTTGTATGCAGCATCTAGATGTATCGTTCTTGGCTTCTGCATGAATTGACTCACGACTCCAACAACATAGGCAATGTCGGCTCGATCATCTTTATATTGGCAGGAGGAGGTACAGCACGAGTGGGTAGGGGATTGGTAGTTACATTGGGACGGTTTGCCCGGCTATTACTATTATTAGAGTCAGTAACTATTAGAATAGTCTATTATATAGCTAGATTATAGATAGCTAGATTATAGCCTATTACCATGATCTTCTACTTCTCGCTTTGTCCCCACCAGATAAGGAAATGCCTCTCTTAGAATATCTGGAGCTCTACCAGGGAATCTTATCGTTAGGCCTGGAAAGAGTCTTCACTATGGAAGGGCAGTGGCTTGACCCGAGGAGATGAAGGTGACTCTTGTTCAAGTGAATACAACCTATTCTTTGTGACTGCTCTGCAGGCTTGACTTCTTCAGCTGGCTTGCCTTCCATAGTCTAAAAGACTTGCTCCTTCCTAAGCGTGAAAAAGAAAGGAAAGAAGAAAAGGCGAGGGACTAACCAATCTAAGGAACTCCCGAGATTGAGAGATTCATAGGGAAGGATGCCAAAGAAGGGCTAAGCACGAAAAAGGATAGAAGTTAAGAAGCTGAAAGAGAAGCCTAATTTCCTTTTTTCACTAGAGTATGGACCCAAGTTCATCAGAGGACTCATCTGACTTTGAAGTGAAGGCCAAGGCCGGTTCACGGTAATGAATGGTGGTATCGGTCGGGGCAAGCACTCGTTCCCGCAGCATTAATTAGCAGGAGAAAGAGCAGCTGATAGATTCAAAAGTAAGGGCACGAAAAGCTGTCTTAAACAAAAAACCTTCACGCGGGAAGCTTCGATGGGACAATTGCTCTGAAAGTGCTTTTGCGAGCGTAGATGAATCTTATATCGGGTATTATTTCGATCCGGATCGAATGTCTGATTGCGAACATTATTGAGGTCAGTCTTTTCGGATTACGGGTGACAGGCGAATGCCAAAGTCCGAAAGCTATGAGCAGTTTCCACTCTGTAAGTGACGTTTAGGTAAGCTTATTTCGACATCAGGGCTGGTCTTATCGATGGTCCAATCGAGAAAATAACTCCAAAAGCTGCGCTCTATACAAGAAAAGGTCTCTCAAAGGGCACTTATAAACTTGGAAACAACTACCGAAGAAAGGCTCGACTGAAGGGAGAGGTTAGTTACTTTTGAGTCGGGTTACTAGCCTAGGGAGATGAAATGAAGGATCTGTAATTTCTCGAATAAAAGAGGAAAGCCTAGCCTTTAGGCACCCAAACTTACTAATAGAAAGAGTAGGGACGCAGCGGTCAGCCGCTGTAATCTAATCATGGAAGGGAGGCCCAAAAGACGTCGTCAGTTATTATTTCCAATATTTTCAATAGACTTGGCAGCCCCAGACCACGGAAAGCTACTCGACCAATCAAAATGGAGCCGGTTCGGATTCCTAACCACTGGAATAACTGGAGGCGATGGCTTCGCTTTCTGAGCTCGGTTGGCTGCCCTTCCCTCTTCGGACATCAAGGCCCGCTGGCTGAACGGTTACATCCTATTAACTTGTTTTGTTTGAATCGATCTTTGGTGATTGGCAAAGAGCCCCCGCCGCCTTCGGTTCCACTTTCTAAAGGGCCCCAAAGAAGAGCTGGCTACAAGGGTCTCGGTTAGCTACTGACTGACTGGTAGACAGAACAGACAGGCCTCCTCGATGCTACTTTCAAAGAACAAGATCACTAGGGAATTGAACCGCGAGTACCCACCTGGGGGCGGATTCCTTCCGATCCGATCTGGTTGAATAAGACCAAACTCTCAAACCAATCTCTGCCACGTCTTACCGAACTACACGACCTCAATCCTCATCGCTTTCAGTCTTGATGGCAGATAGTTTACCAGTTGCTATCTTTTTTCCCTTGAGCCAACTGAATGGGATATTCTCACTCTGCATGGGAAATGATCCCCGCTGTCTTTTTAGTATGCCTATACTTCTATGAAAGATAGAGCCTTTCTTTCTTAGTCAGATTCCTTCCTGACTCTTTCCAAAGCAACTCTTTCACTTCTACAAGGACACTATCACTAAACCATAGCTACTTTCCTCATTGATCTAGTGGCATTCTGTCTTTCACCCCGTAGGCTAGCCGCTTGCTGCGACATTTAGCATTCTTCCTTCATGGCATTAAAAAAAAAACAAAGATCGAGAGAGAGGAGAGCGCACAGGCCATTCCCTATCTGTTAATTTCTGGTTAAATCAAGTCCTATTCTTCCTAACCCGCCCGAGGCTCACTCGCTGCCTTAAGGCATGCCTTTACCCCGACTCCGACGCCCTGACTCCCACACGAACAAGCGGAGGAAGCTCTCACGACGGCCTTCCTTTCTTCGGCATTCATTCGTCTCAAAAAATCTGCTTCCTACGAGTGAGAGTCATTCTAGGTTAGGTCGTCCGGTTAAGGCACAAAGATCTCTTTCTTTCATACCACCAGGAAGCCTAGCAACTTTCTTTATCGGTGACTAAACTAAGAAAAGAAAACTGGAATACTAGATAAAAAGTATTCAATAAAGACTATCTTCTTACTTTAAGAGTAATCTCTCAAAACCTTCTTCTGATATCGTTTTAATGAGACCTTAAGGCAACAAACAAGCAATGGAGGGAGACTACAGATACATGCTAGCTAGAAAGATAAAGGTAGTTCTGATTATTCAATAGTAAGCTATATTAGAAAAGCAAGGATCTGAAAGAGAGTAACTGACTTCTAGGGGACGAAGGAGAAGAGAGAAGATTACGAGACTAAACTCTCTATCAGTAGGCCGCCCTTACGCTGCGGTCGATCAGTTAGGCACTGACTTTAGCGAAAGAGCACTCGACCAAAGAAAATAGGAGCTATAGAGGCGGCTTTTTTGGCCTACTTATATATATTTGTTGTAGTTCCTTAGTCAGATAGCTTACTTTTAGGCATAGCAGTCGAGCATCACATCTCGGTCAATCAGTTTCAAGCAAGTAAGGACTATTCGCAGATGCGGGGAATCTTTTAACGTGACCCATAGTATGAGTAGAGAGGTTAGCCTTTCGCCGGTAGAAATGACTTAATCAAGAGAGAAGAAGCAGAAGTGATCAACTATACGATAGAACCAAACTCAACAGAGTCACCAACTGATTCAATAGCTTCGGTTACGCCTTTTCCTTTCTTAATCCTAATGCCATGGCCCTTCCAAGGCATAATGCTATTCCTCCAACAGATGAAATAGCTGCTTCTTCGAATGCCTTATCTACGTCAATTTCTTCTTCAATCGATTCATCTCGGTCCTTAGACTGCATGGGCTAGCTGAACCCGTGGAAAAGGCTTGATTGCCCCTTGCGATAACCTTTTATCCGAATCTCTTAAACTCACGGAACACAAAGCAAATCTCTACCTCGTAGCGCTCGTGCCCCCATAGCATTCGTAGTTCGGACTTTATTTGCCGGTAGGCCTATGGATGCATTGACCATTCATTCTGTAACGTTCATAAAGCCCTTCTCGTCTTTCTGGCTCCTCTTAAGCCTCTGATTCCGTTGCTGATTCGTAAATACATTTGCACCCTCCAATCTCTTTGTTAAAAATTAGGCGTAGGCCCATCAACACACCTAGCCCCCTTAGGTTCAAGGGGTTTAGGCATGAAGGACGCTCTCGAATAGGGTCGGAAAGGTGACATTTTTTCAAGGACTTGGAGGCTAGGCTAGTTCTTTAACCATACCCCCGTATTAGAAGTATCCATTTCACCCTCGGTCTTCAGTTAGAACTCTCTCGTCGACTTTCGCTTTCTTTCCTTCTAGGGCATCTCTTAACTATCTCCTTGCGCAGCCAGCCTTTGACCTTCATTTCCAGGGTAAACCAGGAGTAGGATCCCGGTAAGGTGATTCAATTCATTCATCTGCAGAAGGCGTATCAGTCTCGCTACTTCGTTCATCTCCTTCCTTTACTAATGTGCAGTTTAGTTCCAAGCCTTCGGGCAAAAGGATCGGTTCATGCCCCATGGTTTCAAGATTGTGCCACAGCTATTATTCCACAGGCGAGGTAAGCCAGTGAGGAAAGGACCAAGCGGTCAACCAATTCCCAGAAAAAAGACTGCCTCTCTTTCCTCCTCGCAGACAATCTAAGCTAATGCTGCTCTAAGCTCCTGTTCTAAGAAGACAAAGAAGCTTCTCCTGTCAACGCCAATCATCTTCTTTCTCCTTACCACCACAAAGAAATAGGACTCAGTTCCGCTTATTCTATTCCAGATAGGGATTGACCAGCCAATATGCCGATCGGAGTTCCAAGCGTAGTTCCTTCCTTCCGTTAAGGTAAGGAGCTGGTCCGACCCTAAACTAATCAATCGATACATGAAAACCACGTCCAAATGGGCATCAAGTTCTTTCCTTAAGCTTCTTATCCTTTTACTGAAGTAACTATCAATCAGGAGATCGCCTATCCTCTTATAGAAGGAGGTATCTCATAGGATCTTACTCACTGGAAGAAGTGAAAGACGAATAAGTAAGGAGATAGGTATGCCCTTTCTCATTATATGGTTTTTGAATATGCCATTCCCTTCGATCGGAACCATTTTGTTTAGTCTCGTACCAAAGCTCCTATCCATGCCGGTTTAGTACCATCGGGCAAGCATCTTCTCTCTATAAAGAAGTGCTGAGCACAGTCTTTTCCATATGTTGGTCTCCAGGGTAGGTCACTCTATCCCACACCTACGGTCATGGGTACACAAGGCGATCTTGCCTACTCGTTTTCCGCCTCTTCTCCTTGGGCTCAGCCTTGTTCGTAGAGCTACCTTCCTTTTCCTTTTTGTTCAAGTAAGCATGACGCTGACTTTACACTTGACTTTGTTCTTCTATTTCAATGTGCGTTTCGGCACGACGGAGGAGGTCAGCTCTATTGTAAACTTTGCGTTCAACAAGCGAGTTGGCTAACAAGCCGGGGCACTGTCCTTGTCGGAATGCGCCAATGAAAACTCCATCATCCAAATTGAGAATTTTTCTGGCCCTCAAAGCCTCTTCACTTCATTCCAATAATCATGATGAAGAATCCAATAGCTCCTCTCAGGACCCACAATCCTCTATCTTTGATAAAGATTGGAAACTGGAGCAAGGTCCTTTACTCTAGCTATGCCAGGCTGGCTTCTTTTCTTCGAAGACTTGGGGATATATGGTGTATGAGTAAGAGGCATCTCTGGCTGATATAGATGAGTAATCTCTCACAGTGAGACTCGTAGGAGGCGTCGACTAATCAGTGTCGCAAAAGTGGAAGCTGTGGAGGCAAAAGGTCGAAAATCCCCACTCCCCCTGAATTGCGGCCGAGGGAGAGAAGTCAGATCGCTGCTCATCGAAAGTCACATGACGAGAAACGTATGCGGCGACGGGTGGATGGGGCTTTTCATTCATGTTATTCTTTGAACGATTGTGATTCCTCCGAACATGGAGAGTGAGAGGTCTTTTGATTGATAGAGACCTTCCTTAGATTGAGAGAGCCAGAGCCCTTCCGTGGTACAAGGGTATACAATTACCAATGGGAGAGCATGCGCCCTGAGAAGAGAAGCGCTTAAGCTAAGCAAAGAAAGTGGACTTGGAAGTCGTTCAGTTAGAGAGAGGACGCCCCAAGCCAATGGTGACCGAAAAGCACCTTTTTATGGCTTTTGCCTTGGGTTCTATCGAACACTGTCGAGTGCATATATTTTGTACATCTACAAGACGATTATATGCCATTAGATTAGTTGTTTCAATTTCATCAGATGTGAAACGATATTCGTAGTGGAGCCCTCTCTTGTCGGTGGATAACCAATTTCAAACCAGTCAGTCTTCTAAGGAGGTTCGAGCGGTTTGTCCTCGGCGATAAGCCTACCTTTCAAAGAAAGGAGCTAGGTTGCTTGCAATAGCCAGAAGTGCCGCTGTGCCTGTGGAAATCTACCAGTACCCGTTGAAGTGAAATCCGCTTCAGCATCAGAAATTGACAAAATTGGATTTGCGGACTCGCCTCAGGATGGAGAGGAAGCTACTGTGGAAGAAGGCAGTTGTTGAGCAAGTGACATTGGTTGAAGTTCAATATTCATATGCATCATCAACTGGAGAAGATGAAGATTTCGAAGAAAGATACGAATATATCTTTTATGATTAAGACGAATATGTCGAGTTAGAGCACGGATGGAAATTGTTTTCTTACTGTTCCTCTGCCGAACTGTAGTACAGAAGGAATAGCCGTGACGCGGATCGTTCGGTCGCCAAGCCCGCTTCTCTCTCTCGTTGTTGCGCGCCTTTACTCTATAGAACCAACATAGCTCGCAGACGAGCACGCTAATGAGGCTCAGAATGATAATGCCCTTGGTTGGGGAGGGGAGATGTACGCGCTTTTCCACCAGGCGAGAAAGAACTCCAGGCGATCCATTAGTGAGGAGTGAGTACGATCCCGTTGTTTGGCGTGGTTCAACAAGGTTTGAATTTCTCAGCAAAGCTGCTGGTCTAATTACAAATAATCGTTTGCAAGGCATGGGCTATTAGGGCATCAGGAGACGCTAACTTCTTTTCCTAATCAAGAAGGCATTGAATCACTTCCAGGGTAGAGCTTGCAAAAAGCTGTAATCTCAAGTAAGTTGAGTCCGGATTACATCGAGAATGTGGAAATCCTCCAATACGCCTATTGCGCATTACTGGAGACGGGCCCAGTAAATGTGATAATGACAGAAGTTATGAAAATGAAGCTGCTATGGCTGCAAGGGTTCTCTGTAGTAATAGCTGTCTCTCTTCACTCATGCTTGCTGCTTAAGACTCTCTTTCCTTTCGCGTACTCCTCTCTCTCTTTCCTCTTTCTTTTGTCCTTCTCCGGAGAGCAGCAGCGAGAGAGTCGGTAATTCTATTGGGATAGTAGGGGGACGGTGCCTCGGGTTAGCACTCTCTCTTTCCGTCGGTGAACAAGTCTCATTCGTTTGGACGGCCCAAAATCAGCATTGAAATCGTTTTTTCAATGGGCATAGAATTCATTTGACTTACGAGTAACAGGCTCAGAAAGAGGTTCATCAACTACGGAGGATCAATTAGCATTACCTCACCATAAATTGGCACATGAACACTCGAAACCGCCTCTCTTCTTGCCCCGAAACCTTAGACGAGCGACTATGCTTAAACGGGTATGCTGCTTTGCCATGGGTTGATTTCAGCTGCTCTTTTGGGGAGAACAAGTAGTTTAGTACTCAAAGGGTAGACTTGCTTTCTTATCTCTATCACTAGAACAAGGGACTGAGTCCTACAATGCTGTCTTCCTTGCTGCACAAGGGGCGCAGCGGACTCGACCGTAAGGGAGAGAGACGGAGGCGGATGCTCAACTGAGAAGTTGAGGGTCGCGTCAGCTAAGATAGGGAGAGGGAGGGGAAGCTCGACCGTAAGGGAGAGGAAGGAAGCCCTAAGGTTTCAATATCCTTTAATGGGATTGGATTGGCTGCTTCCAGCTAGAAGCACATCAGTACAAGAGGGCGGACATCGAAAGTTTCTCAAGCACTGCACCGGATTCTCTTTGAAACGAGGGGAATACTACATATAAGATATAGTTAATGTACGAGCAGGAGAGAGTCAAAAGGCAGAAGAGGAATTGGTTGTGCTCGGGTACCTATGACACTTCTTCCTCAAACGTCATTGCGTGGATTAGCGCAGTAGCAGGAGTGTCAGCTATCATCCTATTTGGTCTCTTGCTTACGGTTCTTTTGACTCTTTGGAAGAATGGGTTATTTGCAGGAATTGGTAGAAGATATCCACGCACAGAGAAGTCACGCTCTTCAAGCCCTAGCTTTTTACCTAGCCTTTCGTCTCTTTCAACCCATCTCACATCTGCTTATTTTATTTAGGAATCCTTTCTGGATTGAAACCTGGACTTGATGCCGACTGCCACTTGAAGGGACACAAGGGAAGATATTTAAAAAAGAAATCGATTAAGAGATTGCCGTAAACAGGAACGCTTTCCTTTTCAATTATGTTTTCTACTATATATATGGCATATGTCCCGTACTCCACGCTACTATACTAAATTAAAGAACTAGCCTAGCTATTTCAGGGGGAAGCTCCTAGCCTGTCAGTATGAGCACGTTATACGCATCGCCCCGCAACTTCAATCCCTATATGCGCCTATTACACAAGCACTATCATTAAGGGAAGGAGATTTAAGGGCAAGAGATTGATTTAAAGACTTTATTCGTAGACCAATTTCTAGCCTTAGCTGCTTGAAAGGCTCATCCCTTATTCTTGCTTAACCTCAGCACCTATCGCACTGATTGGATTGACGCCTACCAGGAGTGCTTACCGAAGCCCATATCCGTTAACTGCCAACCCTTTGTGCCTATCGAGGCAATATTTCGATTTGTTATCCCAGGGGCGCAGCGTCTGTTTCGAAAAGGACCAGGAAAAAGAAAGAGCGGACGATTCTCAGCATCCACCTTCTGCTTTTTCAAAAAAATAGTAGTAAAGGAAGATTTTGAGCCCCAACGACAAAAGAACGAGCATTTTCGGGGACTAGCCCGCTTCCCATTACTCAAGAGGGCTTAAAAGCGCCTCGCACATAATTAAGGGAGCCATTGAAAGGTGACTAAAACACCAGAAACGGGGACTACCCGAGCTAATGATAGAGGCAAGAACACTTTCCGGCCAAGTCCCATTAATTGATCATAACGATATCGTGGAAATGCTGCACGGACCCATATATATAGAAAGAGAAAGAGAATCACCTTGATACTAAACCAGATCGAGCCCGGGATCTTCTGGAAAATGGAAAGATCTAGGATAGGCAGCCAACCTCCTGGAGAGAGCGATGTGCATGGACCAGGTGAGTAGGGATGCAGCTCCGTGGACCGCTCGTCGGGCCTGATAGGTGGTGGTATCACACCCTTCTCAAAGAAACCGTACGTGACACTCTCGCGTCATACGGCTCTGTCCCGGAATCAGGACCTCCCCTTTCCTTTGACCAACGGGTCCTCGAACCAACCTTCCTTTCCTTCCTTAACTATTCCTCTCCTTATCAGTTGAGTCTTCCTCCTCTCCCTTACGGTCGAGTCTGCAAACCTCAACATCCTCTCGTCTTTATTATCAATTCTCCCCAAGTAGGATTTGAACCTACGACCAGTCAGCCGACTGCTCTACCGTCGAGCTCTTGGGGCGGGCTTAAGACATTGCTTTTCGAAATCGACATAGAATCTTATTCTATCATGGAAAAAAGAACCCATAACTAAGAATGCAATAGCTGGATACGATATGTGGTGGCCCCCAGTTCTTCCCCCATTTAAGGCTACAGACGTAGCTTCGTTCACAGAGTCTGTTGAGATCTGTCCTACAGGAATTTACCGGGATCCGATATCATCTTCTGTGAAAGAAGCCCACATACCCACTCATCTTTTTGCAAAGATTACTTTTTCCTAGTGCCAGAGAACTCCTTAATCAGTGAACTCGGGAAGGAAGCCATTCAGCTGTAGTCAATAGAAGAGTTGTCTTATATCCCTCATCTCATTCCGAAGGAAAGGTCAGCTTGGCGAACTCTCGGGAAGGCTTTGAAGGGGGACTTTGGAATCGAACTCGATGTGCACCAAAGAAGTATGGTCAGTGTTCAGCTGTAGGCGCGTCAGCGGATCTCAACCCTGAAGAAAGGGAGGATGCCCAAATGGTGAAGACAGCCCTTCTCAAAGGGAGAAGAAAGACATACAGGCAGGCATGAGGCTTTGCCATTGAGTCAGCGCTTTCAGTAACAGTAAGCCAAGTACGGAAGGGAAGCTGTAATAAGAGCAGCAGTAAGGCAAGCAGCAAGGCAAGAAGGCACGCCTGAACATTGTGTTGTGGAGTCGGAAGGTAGGAACTGAACCTAGCTAGCCCGAGGGAATGTAGGCAAAGAAAGACGGTGCACCAAGGTGCGATTGATTGAGCGAAGGAGGCCGGCCGTTACAGCAGGCAGGAGAAAAGAGAGGGCTCGGCATACCACCATCTTAAGGCTGAATCTTCTCGCGGTAAGCGAAGCCAACACATACCCTGCTATCCAGGCGCCAGCAGAGGGGTAACTCACAATTGCAAGCTCACACAAAATCGGTTTGTTTAGTTAACTGCCCCTTGCCGGCCCGTCTCTTTTGTTTTGTACTTCCGAGCGCTATATAACTCACTAGAACGTCCTGTCTCGGGGTCACAACGATGCGGAAGAACTTCTATTCTAAATACGCTATTTCGCGCTTAGCGAGGCTAGGCTGGTCATTCCCATCCCTAAAATAATGATTCAATCCCAAACCTATTGGAATCTTCGTGTTGGACACGACGAACCACGCGGAATAAAGGAAAGCGGGAACTGAACTGAGAACGTTTCGCTGTGAGTCTCCGAACAGCCCGACCCACATCGCTTCTCTAGATTAGTGTACTTCCTAAGGTTGGGCACTTGGCTGAGCCTCTCTCCCTCACCAGTGTGAATGAAAGGGCACCACATACATCTCGACTAGTTTAGTTCGTGCCTGCGGAGCGAACTCAAACCTCTTTTGAATTCCTGACTCCGAAGTTAGGATATTTGGTTGCTTGCTTTGTACTCGACCCATGTGGTTCGGCTTGTTGCGCCACCTCACTTAACCAAACATATCCGATCAGAAGTTCTACCTGATCTACAGCACTTGCTGCTTCATGCCCGGTTGCATCTTACTCTGCTGGTCCACCTTCTAAACAGGTCTCCGCACCTGAGACACATCCTTCTCCTGTTGCTTATTCTTTTTCCTATATTGTGGTGGCTTATTCGGCGAGCTTTTCGCTCCTCCACTTACAGTCGAGCTTCTTCATCTCGGCTTCTCTAACTCTCGTGCTGATGCCTCCCTCTTCATTTATCGCCATAATGGATCTATTCTTTACCTTCTAGTTTATGTTGATGATTTGATCCTTACTGGCAGCGCCCTTAATCTTATTCAGAACATCATCAGACGGCTTGCTAATCGGTTCTCCCGGGTCCACTCCAGTGCTTTCTTGGTTAAGAAGTGCTGCCAACCGAATAAGGGTCTCTTTCTTACTCAGCACAAATACATCAGAGATCTTCTCCACCGTACCTCCATGGATGGTGCAAAAGAAGTTCAAACTCCACTTGCTACCACTGGCTCACTGCAACTTCATGATGGCTCCCCACCTGCTGATGCCACAGAATATCGACGCGCGATTGGGGCCCTACAATACCTGGCTTTCATTCGCCCTGACATTCGATTTGCTGTGAACAAGCTTGCCCAGTTCATGCACAAACCTAGTTCTACTCACTGGGTCGCTACTAAACGCCTTCTCCGATACCTCAAGCATACCATTCACCATGGTCTCCTTCTCAAGAAAAATTCCAAACCAGTTTTTCATGCCTACTCCGATGCTGATTGGGCCGGCAATCCTGATGACCGAACCTCAACCTCTGCTTTCATTCTTTTCCTCGGTTCGGTGACAATCCTATCTCCTGGAGTACCCGAAAACTACGGTCTGTTGCCCGCTCTTCTACTGAAGCTGAGTATTGTGCTCTTGCCACTGCCACCTCCGAGCTCGCTTGGATTAAATCACTTCTCACTGAACTTGGTGTCCCTTTGCAGCAAACGCCTGTCGTTATGTGTGACAATATTGGTGCTACTCATCTCAGTGTAAATCCTGTTTTCCACTCCCGCATGAAACACATTGCCATTGATTTTCACTTTGTTCGGGATCATGTTAACAAAGGTCTTCAAAAAGTATCCCATGTGAGCACTCATGATCAGTTGGCTGACATCTTAACCAAACCACTCTCTCGACAACGATTTCCTTCGATCCAAGATTGGTGTCTCCGATGGAGCCTCCATGAAGCGGGGGCGTATCAGAGAATCATCCTAAACATTACTGCAATACAGCTCATGCAAATCAGATATGGAAATCAGAGGGGCGAATTAAAGAAGGGATGGAGCACGATCCGCAAGCCAAAGCCTTAACGGAGTATGTCGAGCAAGGCAAGACAAGGCGATTTTGGCTCGACGAAGGGTTGCTCTACACAAAGGGCAATCGAATATATGTGCCGAAGCATGGGAGCCTTCGGAAAGAGGTGCTAAAGGAGTGCCACGATTCAAGATGGGCTGGACATCCGGGCATCGATCGCACACTTGCACTCTTTGAGGATTCATATTATTGGCCGCGGATGCGAGATGATGTGGAGTTGTATGTTCGAACTTGTCTCGTATGTCAACAAGACAAGGTAGAACAACAACGTCCAGCGGGATTATGTTCACCTTTGCCGATTCCCGAAAGACCTTGGGAGAGTATTTCGCTAGACTTCATCACTTCTCTACCCAAGTCCGAGGGATTTGGCACGATTTTTGTGATCGTGGACAGATTCTCCAAGTATGCCGTGTTCGTGCCCGCACCAAAAGATTGCACAGCCGAGGGTTGAAGAGCTCGCTGACGCGACCCTTTCCGGCTTGATTTTCTTCAAATTGGATTGCTAAGACTGTTTTCATTCCGTTTTAGAGAGAGCTCCGTGGCCAATAGGCCTCTGGTTCTCAAACGATGGCAGCCCCGCTGCCCAAAGAAGATTTTCCACGAGTTCCTATTTTGGTTAAACTCTACAATGTCCCTCTGTAGTTCTGTACGCCCATGTGTTTGAGTTATCTTTATAGTGCTTTTTTTAACCCCTTACATACTTTCAAGATCACAGCAACGAGAAAGAGGATTAGTTAGGCAAGAGTTTGTGTGGAGGTTGATGCATCCACTGAGTTGGTTAAAGAGTTTGATCTCCGCTGTGATAACGGGGAATGGATCACTATCAAAGCTGAATTTGAGTGGGTACTGGCGAAATGTACTACTTGGGGGGTCTTTGGGCACTCTATTGCAACATGTGGTAAGCAAAAAACTTCACGAGAGAGAACTAGATTGATTGAAACAGATAAAGAAGCAAAAGCTGAGATACAAGCAGCAACCAAGAAAACAAAATCGTCTGAAGTTTGGGTTGAAGTCAAGAAGAAAGGGAAAGGAAAGGGGCGTAAGCGTGGATGATGCGGCCATTCTTGAAGATGGTTTGTGGAAGGTCGTTATGCTTGGGGAGCCCTCCGGTACTAATAGCAGCAATAAGCCCGTAGGAGAAATGGCCAGGAATGTCACTTCACCGTAAGGAGAGGCGCGTTAGCGGTCACTCGGGAGAGGAATTCATTCTTCTCCTTTGAATCTCTTCCTTGATACGATAGGGGTCCCGTCCCGAGCCGGATATGGTGTATTATAAGGGATTCGTGCAAGCAAGAGGTAACTCGATAGGACGTCAACAGCGGGAATGCGAATGCCAAATCAAAGAATGCCGACTCTTAGATTTATTTAAAAAGATCGTGATTCAAAGGCAAAGGAGAGAGAAAGTTCTCAGCTCTTTGTATAGGTTGGGGGCTTTGATGCTTACCTTATTATTATAAAAGGAAAGGGGAGGCACGAAGTAGCTTGACTGAAAGGAAAGGGGCGCAGCGGTCACTCGACTGAAAGGAGAGGTTTGCAGAGCTCTACCGGGTTTGAAGACTCGACCGATAGGGAGAGAGACGGAGGCGGGGAGAGAAAAGAGGGGGCCCTACGCCATACATCCTGCTGCCTCGGGACGACTGCACGTTACATCATAGCAGCACGACCAAATGAAGGCGGAAACCCCTTGTATAGGTTGGGCGTTCCTGTGCATCCGGCATCCTGCAAGAAAAGGCCCCTTCCCTTACTATAGATAGGGCGTTAGCGCTTTACTAAAAAAATCCAATTTCTTGCTCGTTTAGGCCTGACTAATAAAATAACATAGAAAGGGCTTTTTCAGCTTACTCTGCTACAGCGGACCGTTAACAGGGTGCCGCGGTTTGTGGGCTTGAAGGACTGAGCGCCGTGACAAGTGGTATCAGAGCCAAGGGTTAGGCCAAGCCATGGCTAGTGGGAAGAACCCGTAGGCTAGTGCCGTCGAAGAGGCTCAACGTAGATGGTTCGAATCAAGCGAAATCAAAGGCATTCGTTGGCACCCGAGATGCTAAGCTAAGGATCGAAGACTTTTTGGATATGGAGCGGCTTGTCGGACGTAGTCCGAGGAGGCGCCTCTATCTGTATAGGGAATACGGCTGCCATGTATCTTGATGGTTCAGCCAAGTTCTGGTGGCTGACCAAAAGACGTCAAGAACGCGGAGCGTAAAGTGCAATTCGATCTATTTTGAAGACGAGCTTCAGGCAGAATGGAGGGAGACTGCCCGTGTCCTACTTCCTTTGAATGAACACAAACCAATCACGTAATCATCTATACATATGTCATTATTGGAACATGATCCGATCTTCAAGAAGTAGTGTTATGATGCTTCCATCCCTTTTATCTTCTTTCGAGAGAAGAGGTTTTACTAATCCAGACCCAAACCAGCCATCAACCTTATCACCTCCCAGTGCATTATCCCTGCTATTTTCATGGCCAGACACATACCAATCCCAGATGATTTACCGGCAGGTACTACAATGGTTTTTCCTCCTTCCCTGAATCCAAATGCCATACTTATTGAAGTCAAAGACTTTGCAAGGAACAATCTCTTTCATTATATGACCATTGCCAATAATGAAAGGAAAAGGTTCCCCTCTATGACCACAATAAGTGAATATTACCCTGACTATCCATTTCTGTTGATCAGTTCTATCCACACACAGATTTTCTCCGAAGCTGAATTATGGTATCTCTGGTGCCTAGTTGTTTTATATTATGTTCTTGTTAAGGTCCCAGTTCTTTCTATGTCAAAGTTTCTCGATGACATTGAAGAACAGTGTTCTCTCCAATGGACATTCATGGAATGGTTTGCTCCTCTTTCCAGGTGGCGCAACCAACTTCGTACTGCTCTTAAGAACACGGACCCTCAGTTTCATCACCAAGTAACCATGCTTTTCACCCTTCATCGACCCTATGTTGAAGGAAAGCCCGCTTGGCCTCGTGGGGTTGCACACCCCTGGAAGACAGTCACCTATCCCATTCCTGTTAACGGACCTCATCACCTTCTTGACCAAGCAAGAGAATTCCTCTGCATGCTAAATGGATACAAATTTGACAAGTACAGTAGAATCCCCTATACAGCCTTGATTCCTGTATCCTCACCAGAACGACAGAACCCTGATCTCTCACAGATGCCTGAGCCATCGGATGACGGAGTCCCTGACGAATATTTCCTGGACCCCTACAGGTTTTTTCAAGATGCTCAGGATCCATATGAAGACATGGACGTCTCCCAACCAAGTGGAAATGAAAAGGAAAACTGGTCATTAATGAGAGCACATCCAGCAAAGGAAAAGGAAAGCAGGTCATTGATGAAAACGTGTCCAATCCATGGTACAAGGGATTTCTCGGAGACATTGGTTCTTATGACGAAGAATACATCTATGGCAATTTGTCTCCAAGTCAGAATTCCATGTGAAGAAAAGAATCTCGTGCTTTAGATTGTCAGCCTCTTTATTACTTTGTCAGATGCTTTGGGAATCTGTCCCCACTAGTATGCTTTGTTACTTTGTTCAGTGGGAATCTGCCCCCACTAGTATGCTTTGTATCACGTGATGCTACTTTGTCAGTTGATGCTTTATTGAGTGGGAATCTGTCCCCACTAGTTAAAGCACTTTGTACCTGGGGATCCTATGCCCCTATGTTGTCTGTATCCCCTCCTTTTGCTCTATATAAGGAGGATGTGTGTAAGCTTGAAACTCAGGATCTCTTAGAAACTGAGTTCTATTAAATAAAATGTGTGCTTTCTAAACTCTCTTCTCCTGAAAGTCTGAGACTTATATGCTTATATATCTTCTTCACTAATAACATGAGTATGCTCTACACTTGCCTTGCAAAAGGATCCTGTGTATCAGAAAATGTTTAGATAACTCTTCCATTGCTACGGTCCCTCAGGTTTAAGTGAATTTCTTAAGAACAAAAGTTGCATAGCTCTTTTAGTAGTCTTTTGTCTTACCAGAGCAAAGCATGAGTTCTTTTGATATTAGCTTCAATTTGAGGGCTCCCGGCCAGTAGTGGTAGCGGAGCCAGACGAAAGAAGAAGTTAGAAGTATATAGTCTCCTTGGATGAGTAAGGTCTTCATATCTCATGGAACCATCTAGAGCAAGCATCAGTGACGTTTCTACCATCTCCTCTCCAATTTCCTTACCCGATTCTGTAAGAAGAACACAGTCTCATAGAATAGACCACCTTGTTGAAATCTCACACATCCCAGATGATGTGAGAGTTGAAGACTCACCGCTGCGCCCCTTAATCAACCCATACAACATCTTCAAAAAAGGGTCTATTACACGTAGTATAAAGACTCTTATCTCATCAAGAAGACCAGTGGTTAAGGAATATATTCAGTCTTCTAAACTCAACCAATGCACCCTTGGATCTTCTACTGCTGAACAGTACGTGACTATTGAGATCCCCTCTGAGTTTATTACTCAGTGGATCAAGCAAGGATACACTCATCTCCACCTCGGAGCCATTCGACTTGTTCTCTCATATCATGGAAGAAGAGGCACGGAGTCACTCGACTTACAGGAGAGGAATGAGAGTCACAGCAAGGCTTTCACTTTTGGATACCAGATTTGTTCATTATGAGCATGCTGTCATAGGAACTATCTTAACAACACTAAATGCTGGAAGTGTTGTTCTCACATTTTTTCCAAATTTCAATATGTCTCTAATGGATCCTAATCTCCCAACAGCAATGAAAGTCCAAGTCCAATTGATTGGAGCAGAACAGACAATTAATTCCATCTCGGCCACTCTACACCACCAGTTGGTATACCGGCTTCAAGATCATGCTGTGAATCTCACTTTACCAGGTGTCTCATCAGATCCCCTTTTTATCTATACAGATACAGAATCTGTACCCACCATTGTCCAAGCACCAAGGCAACTTCCAAAAGAAGAATTGAAGAAGCTTATTTCATTCATTTCCCTTACCAGCTAACTTAACGGATGGATTGGCCTTCTAGGCATGAAATAGGGGAACTCCACTTCTCAGGTATCAGCCTCAGGTTTTGTTAGTGAGATAAAGATCCTGTTGTGGAAATTCCCAACTGGATGAATCTTTTGATTCGATGTAGCACAGGATGGAGTGGGGAATTCAGTTGACAAGGCCGCCGACCGGAAACTACCTGGGAAAGAAGCTTAGCAAGGATCTATTTTAGCATTTCGGACCATCCGCTTAGTAGCCTTGAACCCCTTTCTATGAAAGAAGGGGCGACGGGGCAGAAGGTAGTGGGCATGTTCACTCGGTCGAGTGAGACCAGAGGAGTGACGAGAGTCCGAGGCCTCGGTCTTATCCCTCTTTCTTACATTCTTCTTTTGAACCTACAACCCAATCAATCAACTTGTCTACTTGCTTATCGGCATTCGTTGCCACTTGGGCAGAGCTGTTGACCTCTTCTTCGACTCGAAATGAGATCCCATTTCTTCGCTTTGAAATCGCCTTCCTTCTTCCTTAGTCTGATGCTTATCCGAAACAATATGTTCCAAGGCTCGTGTTATCATTCCGAGTTAAAGAAGCTAGCACCGTACGGAGGTGTGCGCTAAAGAATGGACTTTAGTTGACTTAGTCTTTTTCAATATGGTTTAGAGGTTACTCACTTGAATGGTTGCAAGCAGTCCCCGTGTCCATTGCTCATCCGCATTTCAAAAGCCATTTTTGAGTGGCTTTGACTCTTTGGCCTTCTGTTTATTGATCTTTTCCTGCCTGCGAATCCACTTCTTCCTTTAATGAAATAGATCGGTCTTCCCGCTTAATCAGTACAAGATTCCCGTCCTCGCTTCTTCCGTGGGTATAGTGCTTTCCTTCCTCTAGTTCGAGAGTTGCAGAGCAAGAAAGGGGCTTACATTAGCATTTTGAGTTGTAGTTGGCACTCATCCCGCTGCTCTTGCTTCCTCGAGCATCGATGCTGCAAGGGGCGCCAGCGGCCACTCGACTGTAGGGAGAGGTTTGCAGAGCTCCATCTGTGGAAACTGGGGATGAGTCGTTCGAGCCCTCCTTTCCAGGGTTAAGCGACAAAGAGGTTTAGGAAGATTTGCCAGGTGTTTTAAGGCATGTTTGGTAGAAGGGAATCCGCGTTCTCCTACGGCTCTAAGTTAGTAGTGCTTTAAAAGGAAAGTGCGTAGGCTATAGAATCCCAAATAGAGTCCACCAACTTCCGCAAGGACTGCCCTGAAGGATAGGACTTTTTCTCTTACCAAGAGAGAATAAGGTAAGAGATTCAGACTATGAACCTTACGATTTTGCTATCTGAGCAGTTGGACTTAAAAGGGCCGGAAGAGAAAGAAAGAATTCCGAACCCCTTTTTGAGAGAGCCGACCAATGGAATGGGACTTGAAAAGATAGAGGGGTTTTCCCGACTAGCTGAGAGTCTTTACACCGATAGTCTTTCACAAAGTCTAGGGCTATGGATCGCAGAGGTACCTCTGGCCGAGGATGAGGACATCTTTTTCTTTTTCGTAACAGAAACAGAATCAGGGGTGGACCTTAGTGGCCTTATCGTTACGAATACACTGGGTTAACTAATGCCGAAGTAGAATATCATAAGGAAGTTATTATGAAAGGAGTGCCATCTTTCAGACTTAATTAAGTTTAAGTTACCGATTGAAGCCTTAAAGTACAGTACCGATTGCATACTTTGAAAGTACTTATGGATATGCTGATGGCGAATCTGTGGGGTAAGCTTTTGTTGCAGTGAAGGAAAATTTGGCTTATTAGAGGTCCGGTCGGCTCTCTCACTCATCTCTCTCTATGAAAGAGTCTATACAAGGGAAATTGTCCTTAAATGCACATTACGAAAAATGGAAAGCAAGAGAAGAGAGCAAGCAGTACGTATCGTATTCACATATGATGGTTGGTGTCTATTCGTTGTGAAAGACTAGTGATGGATTTCTACAACTAAGAAAGCAGCTTACAGCCAAGAAAAAGCAACCTCCATTCCGAGCGATGGATGAGCCTGACTTAAGCTTAAGGGGCGCAGCGGTCACTCGATGCCTTCATTGAAGTACTTCCTTAGGAGAGGATGGCCTATTGCCTATTGGAGGAAGCAAGTGGGAAACGTCAAGGAAAGCCATAGTTAGCGCATAGCCAAATTACGGCGTAACTGATGTACTACACTTTACAGTAGGAGCAAGTTCAGGCGTCAACAACTACTACGAAAACGGAGGAAATGCAAGATAAGCCGCTTTCTTTAGCAGCCGAATGTTAAGGCAGTTGAGCCTGCTTCTCTTTCAGATACTCTGCCTCGGGTCGAGCCAGCCTGACCGAACGTAACTATCTATCAAGTAGAGCGCTCCTTTAGCGAGACGGGGCCTACACTGACAGAAGTAGATCTAGTTGAAGCAGCAATGATGGCATCAGCAGTAAAGGCAGTATCTTCTGCGTCTCCTATCTCTCTCTCCCGTGCACTTATAGCTCCTTGCGGACCCTCGTTTAGTTAGAGGTTCACAGGAGCCAAGTAATAAGCCATCTGATCGAGTTGAATCAGAAGCTGAAGCAAGGATGGCATCGGCTGTAACGTCCTCTCTTTCAGATACGGATCTTGCTGGGAGAGGAAATGCTGAAGAGCGTCCTGTAAGCCAATTCTCCGATCTGGAGATCTATCACCAAACCAAAAGATGTTTGCTGCAAAGAGGAAACGGCGCTTTTACCTTGACGTAACTCCACTTTCTATAAGTAGGCAACAGAATAATCAGAGAGCAGAGTTGGAAATCAAGATCCAAGGAGATTTTACTGAATAGAGCGCTCTCCCAATTTACTAGCTAGCATACTGATATCAAGTTACGTACCTTAAAGTGTAGCACTACTGCTTTGAAGCCTCCTTATTGGCCTACTTATTGATAAGTTACCTCCTCTCCGTCCCTTGGAAAGACTTT
>MUZT01000466.1:0-12230 GCA_002156105.1 Passiflora edulis | reverse complement strand
GAATCTATCTATATGTCAACCCCAGCTAGAACAGATATAGAATATAAAAGTATCCTCATAAAAATGAATTTATTGTCTTAATAATACCGGTCCTTATCCCATTTTATGCGCAGATTAGATAAGTTCAGTGGATTCGAGAAGTTCATAACCAAAAAATAACTAAAAATACCGGAAGAAATAAAGTCAAATTCTTACGAAGAAGCCCTTTGAATGATGAATGTATGGATTCGCGCATATAAAAAGAGGTTAACCACCTCCCATTGCGTATTGATGCTTATCGGGTATAGAATAGATCTGCTTCTCTTTGTTCCTACAAATGGAATTGGAACGTTATGACTAAAATACTAAACAGGATAGAAAAAGGATTAATCCTTTATTCGGGATAATTCACTGAACAAAGGGAGATCCATAACATAGTTTTTTCTAGTGTAATAAAGTTACATAGTGTTTTTTTCGTTAATATTAATAATTATTAGTACGTTAATATTTAAATATTAATAATTTTAATATTACTAATTAATTAAGGGGTATTTCCATGGGTTTGCCTTGGTATCGTGTTCATACCGTCGTATTGAATGATCCCGGTCGTTTGCTATCTGTTCATATAATGCATACAGCTTTGGTTGCCGGCTGGGCCGGTTCGATGGCTCTATATGAATTAGCAGTTTTTGATCCCTCTGACCCAGTTCTGGATCCAATGTGGAGACAAGGTATGTTCGTAATACCCTTCATGACTCGGTTAGGGATAACCAATTCGTGGGGTGGTTGGAGTATCACAGGCGGAACTATAACGAATCCAGGTATTTGGAGTTATGAGGGTGTGGCTGGGGCGCATATTGTCTTTTCTGGCTTGTGCTTCTTGGCAGCTATCTGGCATTGGGTGTTTTGGGATCTAGAAATATTTTGTGATGAGCGTACAGGAAAACCTTCTTTAGATTTGCCTAAGATCTTTGGAATTCATTTATTTCTCGCAGGAGTGGCTTGTTTTGGGTTTGGCGCTTTTCATGTAACGGGATTGTATGGTCCTGGAATATGGGTGTCCGATCCTTATGGCCTAACTGGAAAGGTACAATCTGTAAATCCGGCGTGGGGTGTGGAAGGTTTTGATCCCTTTGTTCCGGGAGGAATAGCCTCTCATCATATTGCAGCGGGGACTCTGGGCATATTGGCCGGCTTATTCCATCTTAGTGTCCGTCCGCCCCAACGGCTATACAAGGGATTACGTATGGGAAATATTGAAACCGTGCTTTCCAGTAGTATCGCGGCTGTCTTTTTTGCAGCTTTTGTTGTTGCTGGAACTATGTGGTATGGTTCAGCAACTACCCCGATTGAATTATTTGGTCCCACTCGTTATCAATGGGATCAAGGATACTTCCAGCAAGAAATATATCGAAGAGTTGGTGCTGGGCTAGCCGAAAATCAAAGTTTATCCGAAGCTTGGTCTAAAATTCCTGAAAAATTAGCCTTTTATGATTACATTGGAAATAATCCGGCAAAGGGTGGATTGTTCAGAGCGGGCTCAATGGACAACGGGGATGGAATAGCTGTTGGGTGGTTAGGACATCCTATCTTTAGAGATAAAGAAGGACGTGAACTTTTTGTACGTCGTATGCCTACGTTTTTTGAGACATTTCCAGTTGTTTTGATAGACGAAGACGGAATTGTTAGAGCCGATGTTCCTTTTCGAAGGGCAGAATCGAAGTATAGTGTCGAACAAGTAGGTGTAACTGTTGAGTTTTACGGTGGCGAACTAAATGGAGTCAGTTATAGTGATCCTACTACTGTGAAAAAATATGCTAGACGCGCTCAATTAGGTGAAATTTTTGAATTAGATCGTGCTACTTTAAAATCCGACGGTGTTTTTCGTAGCAGTCCCCGGGGTTGGTTTACTTTTGGACATGCTTCGTTTGCTCTGCTTTTTTTCTTCGGACATATTTGGCATGGCGCTCGAACCTTGTTCAGAGATGTTTTTGCTGGTATTGATCCAGATTTAGACGCTCAAGTGGAATTTGGAGCATTCCAAAAACTTGGGGATCCAACTACAAGAAGACAAGCAGTTTGATATAGCATTGATCTTGTACTTTTCGTTTCCATTTTTGTAATTTGACAATTTGACATAGGGTATCGGGGACACCTTGATTTGACTTGCCACTTTTCTTCGACTTTTGCTCTTTTTTTTATCCGGGGTACAATCCCAACTAAACAGGTATGGAAGCTATAATTGTAAACCACGATCGAATCTATGGAAGCATTGGTTTATACATTCCTTTTAGTCTCGACTCTAGGAATAATTTTTTTCGCTATCTTTTTTCGAGAACCCCCTAAGGTTCCAACTAAAAAGGAAAGGTAAAATGATTTTTTATTATCTTAATTGAAGTAAAGAATTGAAGTAGAGAGCCCCCCAATCAATATTGGGGGGCTCTCTACTTCAACTAGTCCCCGTGTTCTTCGAATGGATCTCTTAGTTGTTGGGAGGGTTGCCCAAAAGCAGTATATAGGGCATACCCGGTAAAACTTACAAGTAAACCAGATATAGAGATGGCGACTAGTGTTGCTGTTTCCATTATTAATTATTATAGAATTCTCTGAATTTTAAGACCACAATGGATCTATGATAAGATGATTTATTTACAACGGAATGGTATACAAAGTCAACAAATCTTAATTAATACAAAATAGGATTTATGGCTACACAAAGTGTAGAGGGTAGTGGTCCAAGACGAACAATTGTAGGGGATTTATTGAAACCGTTGAATTCAGAATATGGTAAAGTAGCTCCGGGATGGGGAACTACTCCTTTGATGGGCGTCGCAATGGCTCTATTTGCGATATTCCTATCTATTATTTTAGAGATTTATAATTCTTCCGTTTTACTGGATGGGATTTCAATGAATTAGATTTACAAGAATCACTAAGTCCCATCTTTTTTTTTAATATTTCATTTTAATGCTTAATACAAAGTGAAACATTTGGGTCTCGGTTTTTTTAGCCTAATCCTATTCTATTTTTCTATTCTATTTTGGTAGTTTGATCGTGGAATCCCTTTCTTTTTTGGTATTTCTGGAATATGAGTGTGCGACTTGTTATAAAAGATCCTATTAATAGTGCAGAAAATGAGTCTGTCATCTTATCTTGATAAAGATGGTTTTTTATCTCGTCAGATAGTTATTCTAGTATCTGGAGCACGGAATATATGAAATGGATTACGAAGTATTAGAACTATGATTCATACTTAATATTCAGATCCCGCGGCCAAACTACAAAAAATTTCAAAAAATGCGAAAGTCTAAATGAAAAGATTTTTGAAACTCTTTGTCTATGCTTATCTCATTTTGATAAAAATAAAAAGACAACTCTCTCTTTGGATTTTTCGTCATTATATTTATTCATTCCATAAGTGATGATACGACGATTCTTGCTCGGGGAATCTTTGTACTAACTTTCAAAAAAAGTTTTTTTGAATCATCGTGGTTCTAGTATGAATCTGAGGTTTCCGATCGATTTATAGAATCTTAACAAGAAAATTCCTATCAATCAATAATAAAAATAAAGAAAACACCGGTAAGGCTGCATTACATAAACAAAAAAAAATACTCAATCAAAGAAAAAATCAAATGGGTAAATAGAAGATTCAAGAGGCCCGTAAGGATCAACATCAAGAAATGAATGAGCCGACTTGACATTTTAGCATTATAACCACAAAGAAGAGTTTTCGAATTTTTCTTTTTTCGTTTTCCTCTCTTCCAAGAGAATTCTTGAATCATAGCATTAAGAAGTTTCGATTACACATATCTATTTCAACAAGTATTTGGGGTTTTCTGTTTGAGCTGTACGAGATGAAATTTTCATATACGGTTCTCAGAGGGGGAGTTTTCTTGGTTTACCTATCTCAATAAAGTCTATGATTGGTTCGAAGAACGTCTCGAGATTCAGGCGATTGCAGACGATATAACTAGTAAATATGTTCCTCCTCATGTCAATATATTTTATTGTTTAGGAGGAATTACCCTTACTTGTTTTTTAGTCCAAGTAGCTACAGGGTTTGCTATGACTTTTTACTATCGTCCGACCGTTACTGAAGCTTTTGCTTCTGTTCAATATATAATGACTGAAGTTAACTTTGGTTGGTTAATCCGGTCTGTTCATCGATGGTCAGCAAGTATGATGGTACTAATGATGATCCTACATGTATTTCGTGTGTATCTCACAGGTGGCTTTAAAAAACCTCGTGAATTAACTTGGGTTACAGGTGTGGTTCTTGGTGTATTGACAGCATCCTTTGGCGTAACTGGTTATTCTTTACCTTGGGACCAAATTGGTTATTGGGCAGTAAAAATTGTAACAGGCGTGCCGGAAGCTATTCCTATAATAGGATCCCCTTTAGTAGAGTTATTGCGTGGAAGTGCTAGTGTAGGACAATCAACTTTGACTCGTTTTTATAGTTTACACACTTTTGTATTACCTCTTCTTACTGCCGTATTTATGTTAATGCATTTTCTAATGATACGTAAGCAAGGTATTTCGGGTCCTTTATAAACAATATAGATCATAGATATTAGTAATCAATCATTGATCGATTGGGGGAGGGAGAATAGTATTTTATTGCTACAAATATGGATTATTGAAAAGAATAAGACATGTATTTAGATATTTCTCTTCAACTACATTATATTATTTCTTTGAAATAATGAATAGTTGAAGCGAATTCTCCGAAGAAAAAGATGGATTATGGGAGTGTTTGACTTGGACTATTGATTTGGCCGTGCAGATATATGATATGTCTTTATCCGCCACATTGGAATCCACAACCAAATGTGTCTTTGTTCTAACCACTCCGTAAGCCATATACTCTATTTAGGATAGGTTGGTTCACTTAAAGAGAATTTTTTCTATGATCCGATCCAAGCATGTCGTGCATGAGCAGGCCCCGTAAAATCCAGTGGAATAAGTGATGTAGTAGAATCCATATATTCTATTTTTTAGCTATTTTACCTACTTAATATACTTATCTAAAGACTTAATATACTTATCTAAAGTATCTTTAGTATTTCGTTTTTTATTCATTTTTTTTTATTTACTTACTACTTAGTATACTTAATAGTATGGAAATGCACCCATTTTCTTTGCATTGACTCCATTTCTGATACTATCGGGGTGAAACAGCGGATCTAAAGAATGACAGAGGCGAAACCATATTAGTAACAAGTAAATTCTTTGTATACAAAAAATATCGATATTTTTTGTAGATAAAGTCCAAAGGTCTAAGACGACCCAAAAAGCACTTGGTCATTATTACCTTTATAGGCCCACTTGGGTAATGAGCATTTATTTACTTGTAAGAACCGAAGTCCTTGCGATGGATGATTGCAATTTTGGAAAAAGGAATCCAGTTCTTTTTTTTCATAAAATCATTCATATATGTGTAGCTATGGATAATATATTGATTGATTTTATAACATCTAGAGATCTCTATTTTTTCATATGGGTACTTTTGGTTCGTTTGATTCTTGCTCGAGCCGGATGATGAAAAATTATCATATCCGGTTCTTTCGGAGGATGGATTGATAAGAATTCACCTATCCCAATAACAAAAAAACCTGACCTGAATGATCCTGTATTAAGAGCTAAATTGGCTAAAGGAATGGGGCATAATTATTACGGAGAACCCGCATGGCCCAATGACCTTTTATATATTTTTCCAGTAGTAATTCTAGGTACTATTGCATGTAATGTAGGATTAGCGGTTCTAGAACCATCAATGATTGGCGAACCCGCGGATCCATTTGCAACTCCTTTGGAAATATTGCCCGAATGGTATTTCTTTCCCGTATTTCAAATACTTCGTACAGTACCTAATAAGTTATTAGGTGTTCTTTTAATGGTTTCAGTACCCGCGGGATTATTAACAGTACCCTTTTTGGAAAATGTTAATAAATTCCAAAATCCATTTCGTCGTCCAGTGGCGACAACTGTCTTTTTGATTGGTACCGTAGCGGCCCTTTGGTTAGGTATTGGAGCAACATTACCTATTGATAAATCCCTAACTTTAGGTCTTTTTTAAATTGATTCAATTTGAAAATAAAATAGCACGATGTGTGTATCTAGGGAATAGTCACTTCAAGGTGAATTCTCCCTAGATAACACCTATTCAATAGATATATCTTTAGGAAAAAAAATCGAAAAAAAGGGATGAAAATGAATATAAATCCAGCGGCTTTAAAATTGATTTTTTAGTAAATCAATTGCGAAATGCTTTTCCATTTCTAGAATGCTTAATATATGTTTTACATCTTCCATCCGAAAATGTTCAATTTTCATAAGGTCTTCTTGACTGTTCTTCAAAAGGTCCGATAATGTATGGATATTGGACCTTTTGAGACAATTATAGATCTTAGGAGTCAATTCTAATTGGTCAATAAAAATCGATTTTAATGGTATTTCTTTTTTATTTTTCCTTAGTTTAACCAATTTATCATGAAAAGTAAAAAGGGGTAAAGTAATTTTGTGTTGATTTTTTTCGAAATGTAAGTTTTCTTCTTCTACATGTAGAAAGGGAAGAAATAAATCAATTAAATTTCGGGAGGCTTCATGAAGTGCTTCTTTAGGAGTTAAACTTCCATTTGTCCATATTTCGAGAAAAAGTATCTCTTGCTTTTCATTTCCATTTCCATAAGAATAAACACTATGATTCACATTTCGAACAGGCATGCATACAGCATCTATGGAATAACTTCCGTCTTGAAGATTTTGTGTTGGTTTTATACAATAGCCACGATTCCTCTCAATTTGTAATTCAATACACAAATCAATTGGTTCCCTTAGGCTAGCGATATGTTGTGTATTATCAAGGATTTCCACAGAAGGCGGTAAGATGATGTCTTGAGCAGTTACATATCCAGGACCTTTGACACAAATAGACGCGTCACGAGTTCCATATAAATTGCTTTTCAATACAATTTCTTTCAAATTCATTAATATTTCATGTACTGATTCTTGAATACCCCCTATAGTAGAAAATTCGTGTGGTATTTTTTCAGATTTTGCACGTGTGATACATGTTCCTTCTATTTCTCCAAGCAAAGCTCTTCGCATCGCAATGCCTATTGTGTCGGCTTGACCTTTCATAAGTGGAGACAGAATAAAACGTCCATAATAAAGACGTTTACTGTCAACTCTCGATTCAACACACTTCCACTGTAGTGTTCGAGTAGATATTCTGACTTTCTCTCGAACCATAATAAGATTCTTCTTTTTGTTATAAAATCCTTGAATTTTTTATTTCTCTTGAAATCTCTTCAATGTTTATTTGCGTCTTTTTTTAGGAGGCCTGCAGCCATTATGGGGCATAGGGGTTACATCCCGGACGAAATTTAATATTATACCACTTCGACAAATAGCTCTTAATGCCGCATCTCTTCCGCGACCCGGACCCTTTATCAGGACTTTCGCTCGTTGCATACCTTGATCCATTGCTATCCGAATAGCATCTTTCGCTATGGTTTGAGCGGCAAAAGGTGTCCCCTTTCTTGGGCCCTTGAATCGACAAGTGCCCGCGGAAGACCAATAGATCACCCGACCCCGCACATCTGTAACGGTTACAATAGTATTGTTAAAACTTGCTTGGATATGAATAACTCCCTTTGGTATTTTAGGTGTATTTTTACGAGGACGTCTTTTCCTGCGCCAAGCAAGTCTTGTTACAAATTTTACCATATTTTATTATCTCAAAAAAAAGTCCGAGACCTATGGATATATCCATTTCGTGTCAAAATAGATCCTTTTTTTTTTATTTGTATTTATCTATCAGATCCTTTAGATAGTCCTTTTCTTTATTTTGACAAATTATCCTTGTCTTTGTTTATGTCTCGGGTTAGAGCAAATTACTCTAATTCGTCCCTTTCTACGTATTAGTCGACATTTTCCACAAATTTTACGAGCGGAGGGCCTTATTTTCATATTTTGCGTTCCTTAATTTTGAATATACAGACTTTTTTTTGAAGAAAAAGAGTTTTTTTTTCAATCTTGATTGAATTGTATCCCCATAAAAAAAAGAAATATTGAAGTTCAAAAATTACCTAATCTTTCGAATTGTTGTTCTGGAGTCTCTAAATTAGACGCTCTCCTCTCCGGTCGAATCATAATTATAATGAGGCTTATTGACTCTATTTCCTGGTGGTATAAAACAAAACTTTGTTAGGTCTTTCTTGAAACAGAACCTAAAACAGGATCTTCATTATCTAAAGGAACCCGTAACATACCCTTGGAAAGTGATTCAGTAAGTAAACCTTTGTGAATTTCTTTTTATTCTTTATATTCTATATCCTTCGATTCTATAATATAGAATAAAAAATAAGGATATTCTATATAAAACTATCTTGAAGTATCCGCAAATTTAATGTAGCAGCAATGCTATTCAAATCTCGGACTTGTTCTTTTTTTTTTTACAAAACAAAATCAAAATAGATATGATTTGGATATCAGAAGGATTACCATATGTGACACAAGATTTCTCCGCCGATTCTTTTTAGTCGAGCCTCTCGATCTGTCATTATACCCCGAGAAGTCGAAAGAATTACAATTCCCATCCCGTCTAAAATTCTAGGAATTTGTTGATACTTAGAATAGATTCGTAAACCGGGTCGACTAATCTGTTTTAATTTTAGACTAGTTCTATATTGTTTTTTTTTAGTTTTTCTATGTCGTCTATGTCGTAAGGTTAAAACCAAGAAATTTTTGTTGCCTTCCTGATGTTTCCTCACATTTTCAATAAAACCTTCTCGTAAAAGGATTTTCACAAAGTTTTCAGTGATATTAGTAGATACTATTCGAACGATTCCTTTTCCGCCCATGTCAGCATTTCGTATAGAGGTTATTATATTAGCAATTGTGTCTTGACTCATTATAAACTAACATTTGGAGTTTTGATATAATTAACATTGTCTTTTTGCTTTTGTTTTTTTTAATTCATATTCATGAATTTTTTTATTAAGGTATATACGTTAAACATAATCTACTAATTAATTTGATTAATCGGTTGAATTCAAATACTATAATCAAATAGTCTAACTATATAATGTTTTCTATCTCATCTTACAATGCTTTTCTAACGCTTTATCTTATAATACTTCAGGTGCTAATGAAACTATTTTTGTGAAATTGACCTGCCTCAATTCCTCGGCAATCGGGCCAAAAATTCGACTTCCCTTTGGATTTCCTTTTTGATCAATGACAACTGCAGCATTATCATCATATCGTATGATAATGCCGCAGTCGCGTTTGAGTTGTTTCCGAGTACGTACAATTACAGCTCTGATCACTTCGGATTTTTCTAGAGTGGAATTGGGTGCTACTTCCTTGATCACAGCAATAATAACGTTGCCAATATGACCGTATCCCCGATTACCAGCCCCCAGGATTCGAATACACATCAATTTTCGGGCTCCGCTGTTATCTGCTACATTCAAATAGGTCTGAGATTGGATCATATCATTTTTTTAATCTGTTATTTTAATGCAAAAGAAAAAAAAAAGAAATATTGTTTGTCCAAAAATAAAAAAAGAAACTTACAATTTTTTTTTCATTCCAAAGTCCCTTTTTTCTTTGGTTCTATATTCCTATTTTAAAATAATGAATTGAGTTCGTATAGGCATTTTGGATGCTGCTATTGAGATAGCTTTTCTGGCCATATTTTCTGCTACTCCGCCCATTTCATAAAGTATTTTACCTGGTTTAACGACAGCTACCCAATATTCGGGATCTCCTTTCCCCGAACCCATACGTGTTTCTGCGGATCTTATCGTAACTGGTTTATCGGGAAATATACGTACCCATATTTTTCCACCGCGGCGTATATTTCGTGTCATTGCCCGACGGCCTGCTTCTATTTGTCTAGACGTAATCCAAGCGGGTTCAAGTGCCTGAAGAGCATATCTACCGAAACAAATACGATTACCTCGATAAGACATTCCTTTCATTCTCCCTCTATGGTGTTTACGGAATCTGGTTCTTTTAGGGTTATAGTTGATCATTGGTTCACAATTCCATCTCTATTACAGAACTGGACATGAGAGTTTCTTCTCATCCAGCTCCTTGCGAATGAAATAATTATAAAAATATACATATAGTTGATGAGTAATAGACTGAATCATTAGATTCTTTGAGATTTCATCTAATCTATTTATTCGAAATTTGTATCTATTTTTTTATATAGAACTACGTATTCTATGTCAATTCTAGATTGATAGATAATTTGAAATTCAAATTTTTAGATAATTATTTTATATAATTTATGTATAATGGACTTTTTTTCTTATAATCTTCTAATGATAATGAATCTATATCTATATTTATTATGATGATATCAGATCACTTAAAATTTATAAATCCAATAACATAAAAAAACCTTCGCGGGCGAATATTTACTCTTTCCGTTTTTACTTTATTTCTAAGGTTATCCCCAAACCTCTCCTCTCAAAATAAAAAAAATGGATTGTTTCTTGGTTCGTTTCGCCATCCTGCCCGTTAAAAAATTATTAAGATTTATTTTCAATAGAATTTATTTTCAATAGAATCTTATGTCTTTACAGGTTCCGTCGTTCCCATCGCTTCTCGGTTAATGGTTAGGTCTTAATTCTATAATGAAGCCTCCAATCCAATTTTTTCTTGAGCCAATTTTATCAGTCTTTATTGGCTCGAGGCTCTTAATTTTTTGTTTTATGAGTAGGATTTTGACTATCAATAAATAGCTATTGGTGCTTTATTACATTAGCTTTTACGAGATGACTCGTAGACCTTACATATTGGAATCATATATCATTAATTTTTTTTTTCTTTCTCTCACCCTATCATTTATCTGCATAATTTTTGATTTTGCTTTACAATTCATAATCAAATTGCTTTTTTTTATTTATGTAATGTAAAAAAGAGTAAAAAAGATTGCAATTCCTACAATACAAAGGCCAATATATCATATCTTGACTGCTTTTTTGAATCCAGATCCAGATAATGTGAAGCGATGAGTTGGTTATTAATTCTATATTTATTCATTCATAGTATTGATCAGTCTATTTTTTTAAGATTGACCTTTACCTTTAAAAACCAACGGGTCACACACTAAGCATAGCAAGTACATTAAATAATCAATCGAATTTTTTATTTTATTTAACCTTATAGAATTTTCGAATTTTTCTTTTTTTGATTGGTCAGAAAAAGAATGAAAGAATTTATCATTTTTTGTTCTATCAAAGATATCAAAGAAAGGGTATAATGGAAAGATTAAGTCAAGTAAAGGTTGACTATTCTGCGTCTAAAATATCCAAATTTTTAGGCCTAATGCCCCATAAATAGTTCGAACCGTATAGGAGCAATAATCAATTTTAGCTCGAAGGGTTTGTAAAGGAACCCTACCCTCTCTAATCCATTCGATGCGTGCCATGTCTTTTCCGCCAAGGCGCCCTGCAATTTGTACTTGAATTCCTTTTGTATCGGCGCGCTTGGCTAATTCAATAGCCTTTTTTATTGCTTTGCGAAATGAAACTCGATTCTTTAATTGTTCGGCTATAAATTCTGCAAGAATATTAGGATCCTTGTAAGGCTTTGGAATTCTTGTAAGATTAATGTTTAGTTTTTGATTTATAGGATTAAGTTCTTTTTGTACAATCATCTGTAATTCTTCGATTACATTCATCTTCTTCAATTCTTCCATTACATTCATCTGGAATTCTTTGATTTTTTTAGGGTTCCTTTCTATTAATAATTTTTGGAATCCCAGATATATTCTAACCTGAATCACATCAATTCGTTTTTGAATCTCTATACGTGAAATCCCTACAACACCAGAAGGAATTTTGATATTCTTTTGTACATAATTTTGGATAGAGTTTCTTATTTTCTTATCTTCTTGAAGACCCTGAGAATAATTTTTTGGTTGTGCAAACCAAAGAGAATGATGATTTTGAGTTATACCAAGTCGGAAACCGAGTGGATTTATTTTTTGTGCCATAATCCCCCATTACTATAATATATATTATGAAATGTCATATTTGTGGACTTTTTTTTACTTATTCGAAGTTTTAAGCATATCTTATATTCTTCATATAAATATAAGGATATATCTTTCAATACAATATTTATATGACAAGTTAGTCTTTTTATCGTAGAACCTCGTCCTCTTGTTAATAAACAAACATCCATATTCTCTTTCTTCTCTTTCTTCTTCTTCTTTGTTCTAC